>VXAB01001444.1:333550-349037 GCA_013399175.1 Odontophorus gujanensis | reverse complement strand
AAAAAAAAGCTAAAAACATTATTTCACGATAAAATTTGTATTAAAAATATTTTAAAATGCATTTGAAAAGCATTAATGAAATAATAGCATAAATTTTGGAACATACCTAATTTTAATTTCAAAAGACTACTGCACTCATTGTAAGATTCAGATCAAAATGTGTTATCATAGAATCATAGAATCAATGGCTCAGGATGGAAGAGATGACAAGGATCATCAAGTCCCAACCCCCTGTGCCACAGGCAGGACCACCAACCTCCAGATCTTGTACTAGACCACGTTGCCCAGAGCCCCATCCAGGCTGGTCTTAAACATCTCCAGAGATGGAGCGTCCACAACCTCTACAACTTAGTTCAGTGCCTTTGGCAGATGATCATTTATATAAGCACAGAAAAAGTAGGGTCTGTGTGTTTTAGCTATAAGCAGTTATTTACTCTTTCTCGTGGTTCTGGCAGTAACACTCAAATAGAACTGATATCTATGAAATGTCCACAGACACTTTGAAGAGAAAGACAGTGTGATTCTTTTTCAGAAATATACAAGCAACTATTGCTTTTGGCATTTACAGCCCCAGATGATGCTTTCTATACCCTCATCTAGAGCTTCAGATTCAGCCACAGCTCAAGCCAGAATACACCACTATTTTTTTCTGCTGTATTTTTAAAATTCCAGGATGTGTACATTTGTTTTCATATCCTGTATGCCACCTGAAATATGTCAGCTATGTAACAGACAGAATGATCTGATATTCTTTCAAAATAATCACATTTGTTTACTAAAGATACTTATATGGATAGAAGCAAGAAATGAATTTTATGCTTACCAGTGTGTAAATCATCCAAGGGAACAAAGAGGTGACATTTTTATCAACTGTGCTTATAAGTTAAAAGTGCAATGAAAAATATTAAATGAACTACTTTTTCTAAACAATAAAACTAAGAACGTGCATAGATATGCATAAGCTTCCACATACACAATTACTGAAACCAATCTCTCTTTTAAAAGGTTTAACAGTCATTAGCTAATGAAAAACATCCCAGTACATGGAAGCACACATCATTTTTTCAGACTGTAGTGTATCATTCATTCTGTATGCTTACTATCAGTGTCTAACCAATGCTATGCATTCACCCCTTCTCTTATAAATGACCTTTCTTACTATCACACACCATTTCAGGACCTGAGTTTCAGCATCTAACGTATCTGGGGGAATATGTCCCACGGTCCATCAGTTCCTTCCCTTCTCATCTCCTAAATAGATGTTCTTTAGCTTCTGCTGCAAATTGATTCCTCTCATGTCTGCCTGATCCATGGACCATGCCAAATTCCTCTGATGCTTTAAAGCTGGATTTAAAGGCACAGAATTAAACTGAAGTGCCAGCTAAGAAAAATGAATAAATAAATGAAAAATTTCAAATAACTGATGAGCTAGTGTCAACTGCTTTTGTCTCTTCAAGTATTATATGTAAATCAGCATGTGCATCATGTATAAACAGAACTAAATGTACCTTTTCTTTTCTTTTCTTTTCTTTTTTTTTTTTTAGCACTCATTTATAAATAAAAGAGCTGACAAACAGTAAAAGACCCAAGTATATTCCAAGCATTTGCTTTAATATGGTCAATATTGGTCTCTCCTAATCTCAGATGAGGCCAGAAAATTACTTTCTTGCTTTTATTTTCTGAAGAAAAAAAAAATCTTTTTAACTTGAACAGCTTGGTATATAAAAAGAAATGGTTTAAGGAAAAATGTGAAAATACACCCTCTACTCATAAGCTATCTGGAATGAAAGACCATGAGGTACAGCATGATTAAAGCAGAAGAGAACTGCATTTTTAAGCTTCCTAAGAATTTTCAATTTTGATGGCTTGGAAAGTATGAGTACAAAAATATTTGTTACAGTTTCTTTGAATTTTGATGGACTGATGTCTGAAAAAAGTGAAAACAGCAGAGAAAGAGCACCTAAGACAGCTCTCTATCAGGAAAAACAACTGAAGGGAACTTGTTTCCTATTCAATAAATAAACTCTATGGTAGAATTCTTTGTCTAATATCAAAGATATGATTTCTCAAGGTATTTGACCTTTTTTTAATCTGCCCATTGCAAATAACAATAAATTGTCATCGTTAGGCTACTCTTGAAGAAAAGTAGTGTCAAATGTTGCTAGAAAACAACAAAGAGCAGAATTATTTGTTGTTCTGAAAAAAATATGAGATCATCTCTTACTACATTGAGCCAGGAAATTCCTTGTTTGGAAAGTGAATGAGTTAAAAAATTATCCAAATGACAAAAAATTATTTTCAGTTCAAAAGAACTGAAACTGGCTGGGTCATACTGATTTTTGTAAGAGTTTTGTCATTATTTTTTCATTATGCATACACACATGACTATTCATTACTTGAATTAATGTTATTGCAGAATCACATTCTATTGTGAACCACCATGGTTTTTCTTTGATACTGTGTTCTGATTTCTTTTTCAGTCTCTGCTTTAACTAGTAAGCTTGCCTGGTAATAACCTGCCAAAAAGAGAACACATATGCAATGTCAGAAATGCAGTCTTGGAAAGGAAAGTTTTTAACTGGTGATATGAAAGTGTTACCAGTGACTTGGTAAGTTTGGGTACAGAAAAGTTTATTACACTTTTTTTCAGTTTGGATAAACATTTGGGGTTCATTCTTTGCTTTACACCTTAATAAATGTATGAAAATACATAAAATGAGGGCTTTTTCTTACGTTCACTGCATTCCAAACAATTTTCCAATGAGAAAGTCTGCCTTTACCAAAGAGATAACTCATTTGGTGGTGGCAATAGAATAACTCTGAAGAATGAAATCTGTACTTTTGCCCTTATAAACCCTTCTCCCAGGAGTTCACTTTACTGAGGTTAGTACAGGGGCAGAGTGGCAGCACAATATGAGGAAAAATCACACTGCCTTTTGAATAAAACAAAATGAATAAAATGAAGGCTCTGACTGCAGTGCTCTCATTCCAGCACTTTTGCAAAAGCAAAATATTTTTATCAAAGAAAGATTGGGTTTCCCAGTTGACTTGAAGCTCTACAAATCTTCACACACATGGTATGCTTTATTCATGAGCTGTAGACTCACAGACAAAGTCACTCTCTACTGAGATAGAAAGACTCAAGGTAGCATTTAAATGGTGACTTAACTACCAGGTCTTTTGAAATTTATTATTGTAAGTGAGCAAAACTTTATTAGTCCGTGCCATGCACTCATAGCAACTGGTGAAATAATATTTCTCTAAAGCTTTACTTACTTTAATTCAATGAAGAATGAATTGTAAACAGTCATAAAATAACCACTGCTACTGTTCCTTCAGATGGCCTCTGTTTTTTACACAATCATATTCAGAATATGAAAAATAATTTAAAAATCATCCGTTCTATCATGCAGACTATTTAAAGAGCTGCAGTAAAGTGCTCTTCATTTTAAAGTTCACAGAGACCAGTATTATCATAAATGTTTCAATTCAGTGCACATGGATGCTATTGGAGGCTTATTTCACATCCAAGAAATGTCTACCCTTTCATGTAAATAAATATATTTTTATACTAAGAACAAAACTATGAAAACCAAGCTGAAATAATTAGTGAGGAAAGTTTGCCCAGTACTCTGGAGGAATATGAAAATACCTGTATCTGAATAAAATGACTGGTAATGTCATATGGCCTGTTTTCTAAACAGTATTATGCATTTTACTGCGTCATAATTGTAGCTGGTTAAAACAATCAGAGCTGTCTCAAAATGAAGCTGAATTTGAAATTGGTATCAAGAATGTTGACCAATAATGGAGATGCATTCCTATTTTTGTAATGTGTTTAACTAGAGTTTTCAAAATATTACAAAGCTGCAATGAATTTTATATACAATTATAAATCTCCATTGTGAAATTCCAGCCTCCTTTTAAATGATGGGTTCCTAATCTATCTCATCCTCTTTCAATCTATCCTTTTCACATTCACATTTGCTACTGATTAATACTGTCATATTGCTACCACTTCCCACAGCATTCAGTCAATGTCAGCAACTAACCTTATGGTCTGTTGCTGCTTATAGATTAATTTACTGAGCCATCTGTTTTTTTTTAGTCTAAGTATTTCCACATTATGTGATATTGTAATAAGCCAAAGGTACTTAATCTAAATATTATTTTAATCTGTGATAGATGATTTGTGTGGAAATTATATCTGGCTTCACGAAAATACTGTCAGTGTCACAGTGCTAGAAGAGATGAATCCTCCTTCTATCATCCTTATTTATACTGTTATTCTTATTTTCTTTTTTCTTTTTGCCCAATCACATCTTCTTTTTCTTCACAGACTGACACATTATAGGAGAATTCTATTTATGTTATATTTATATATATTAGATTAAGAAATAATCAAGTTGTCCATGAAAAAATGATTTGTATTTAAAATAACGTTAAATCATAAATCTGCAACTCTTTGCAACATATGTAAATAAATCCAATTGATTTTAAAACATTGCAACAGTTTAAGAGAAACCAAATTTATTGGCAAGTCCAAAAATACCTTTTAGAAATATTATTGGAGGAAACAAATGCCTATATTTACATTAATTTCTTCTAATTGCTAAATGAGCAAAACTAAGGTAGCATTAGGATAGGTACAGAAAATACTTCAACGTGAAAAATTTTTTGAATAGGATGGCATGGATAGAGTTCATGCTGTTCTGAGGCACAGAAAATGGATTTGGACTTTGAGATGGTTTCAGAATCTGTGACTCCATGATCTTATCAAAATGATACTAGTATTAAGTAATATTCTGCACTGACCTTTTTTTTTGTTCATAATATTCTCTGAAACAGAAATAACACTTATGATGTAAAAGGAATTTCTCTGTGTCATCAGTGATAGGAATATTTAATCCACAGGCTCAATATTGTATAATGGCGAAAGATAAGTGCATGTGTGATGAATAAAAATTGGCAAGTGCTTGAAAATCTTACAGCAACAGTTGACTTCAGTATTCCCTTTGTAGTGTTATAATCCGGATATTACTTAAATAGTATTAAAGTATAAAACAAATCTACTATTTTTAGAGTTATTTGATTTTCAGCTATTACAATCATAGTCTTTCAATCACAGTTTTCTAAGGATGAAATAGGCAAGATCCATCAGGAGAAATTTTATTAGACTCATCCATACACTTGGGCCAAAAAAACTTCTGCAGTCTTAGTTCTTACCACAAATCTAACAAGAAGGAGAAAATATCCATATTGTGGATAGAATCAGATACTGCTGTTTTTTGTTTAATTTGGCTAAGTTAGACATTGAGTTGAAGGAGTGGATAGCAACTCAGGAAAAGACCATGTTAACAAGGGTACACCATTAATTCATTATCCAACAGAGATGGATCAGAAAGATAATTGGATTGGAATACAAAACTGATGTAATTCGATTTAAATCAAGACTTCTAGTATACAGAATTATGACTTTTATTTCCCAGGTTCATCTTCTGGTTGTATTTTATAAGGGTTCCCTTAAGGAGCAGGACTGAAGAGATCAGAGACCAAAGAACTATTCTCTGAAAAATGATACCTCTTGTGGTGACCACACATCCCTGTCCATTATCAGTTGCCTTCATGACTTTCTTCGGTACACAGAGTTAATTCCATTTGTGCCACTGAAAAGGATTTTGGTCCATGAAACCAATAATACTTTACTGGAAACACTTTGTGTATAGAAAGACCTGAGGAGAAGGAATAGGGAGTGTTAATTGATGGGAGATTCAACATGAGCAGGCAATGTGTGCTTGCAGCCCAGAAAGCCAACTGTATCTTGGTTGCATCAAGAGAACTGGGACCAGCAGGTCAAGGGAGGGGATTCTGTCCCTCTACTCTGCTCTTGTGAGACCCCATCAAGAGCATCAAGAGCATCCTGTTCTGGAGCTCTCAGCACGAGAATGTCATGGATTTGTTGGAGCAGGTCCATAGTGGGGCCACAAAGATGACCAGAGGGCTGGAGCACCTTGCCAATGAGGGTAGGCTGAGAGAGCTGGGGCTCTTCAGTGTGGAGAACAGAAGGCTCCAGGGGGACCTTGCAGCATCCTTCCAGTACCTGAAGGTTTGTAGACCTTCAAGTCAACTGGAAAAGCTGGAGAAGGACATTTTAGAAAGGCAAGTAGCAACAGGACAAGTCAAAGTTGTTTTAAATTTCAAGAAGGTAGGCTATATAGCAGGAAGAAATTCTTTACTGTGAGGGTGGTGAGACACAGGAACAGGTTACCCAGTGAGATTGTGGATCCCCCCTCCCTAGAAGCATTCAAGGCCTGGCTGGATGGGGATTTGAGCAACCTGGTCTAGAGAGAGGTGTCCCTGCCTATAGCACTGGGGTCAGAATTAGATGATCTTCTTAAAGGTCTCTTCCAACACAAACCATTCTATGATTCTATGACTCATAACCAATAATTTGAGGAGCATACTTTTATAACAGAGGAGTATGTCTTCTCTGCGTCCTGGTTTCAAATAAATAATATCAAAATTCAAAAGACAAACTTAAAGATAAGTGATTTTTCTGAAGTTGATTTATTCCACGACTTCAAGCCAAGCTTGAAATATCCCCTCAGTAATTTCTGCCCATTTTCACCAAATGTCCTTGAACAGAGTAATTTTTCATTCAGCATTCTATTCAAGAAGTTCAATGGCTTTCTTTTTTTCATGGTTTCAAATGCAGTTTGATAGTGTGAGCATTACTTTTATGATCTTTGAATTTAACATCACTGAGTAAAATTCTTAACCATTTCCTCTTACCTGTATTTTTTTCTGTCCTATCTTCTTTTTTGCAAATGTAATGGATGCAAACAAAATTCACCACTTTGGGAGAAAAAATCACAACTTTGGCTGCAAGCCTTTGGAAATGAGCTGTGCTGAATATTTTTTTGCCTTCCTCGTTCATTTCTAGGAGAATTTGTGTTCATCTTCTGTTAACATTTATGATTACCAGTTTGATTTTCCTTTAAATAATTTCTCTGACAGAAATCTGGGTGATAAAATGTTTTAAATAAAGTGTCTTGACCTCCACTCATAAATATATTTCATCTCGAAAGTATTATTATGGGACCTTAATGAAAACAAAGCTTAAATTAATTACTTTTGTTCTGTTTTTTCTTATTTTTTTTTTTTGTGTCCTTTAGCAGTATCTTAGTTTGATTTTAATGACATTTAGTAGGAAATTCACTACAAATGCTGTTTGACATTCTTTTCCTTTAAAAAAAAAAAAAACACTTAGAATTTACACTTCTGTAAATTGTTTCCTGTTTGAAAGGGATAAACAGCATGCAACATCAGCAATTGCTTAACCTTTCCTTTTTCTGTTATTTCACCTTTTCATCTGCTGTCTCTGGAACAAGTAATCGCCAAAACTTTCTCTGTTAACTTAGTGACACAGGTGGATCATCTGAATCCACCCACCTCATATCCTGTGTCTTATATTAAAGTGATGGTGACATGGTGCTTTGCAATTCCACAAAGAGGGATAGTAGAGGAAGTGGCTTCTACATCTACATCAAAACCTACTCTTATTATAGAGCCATCAATTGTGGCTGAAACTGTTTTCACTGGTGTAATTTACTACGAACTATAACCAAAACGTATAGCGTTTTGTATGGCCTACTGCCAGTGATCTTGCTGATGTTCTTCTGTTTAGTTTTCCTATGAACATTGCCTTATTAACAAAACTTATGAATTCCAATTCCAATGCATACATACAGAAAAAAGAATCAGATTTTCTTTTTATCCTTATGTTAATTTTATAGTTAAACCTGGCAAGCGTCTAAGCACCACACAGCTGTTCACTCACTTCCCACCAAAATCAGATGAGGGAGAGAACTGGAAACAAAATACAATCTGTGGGTTGAGATAAAAGCTATTTACTGAGGCACAAGAGAAGAATGGAAACAAATATCAAATATGCAGTGATATATATATATGTGTGTATATATACATATATATACAACTACTTGCCACCCAACAGCCCCCAAGTAGCATTGTCCCATCACCAACTCCCTACAGCTTTATAGCCCACCTTATGATGTCATGTCATAGAATGACCCCCAGCCCAATTCAGGCCCCCTGTCCTGACTCTGCCTCACCACCTGCTGCTGAAGCACAAAGGATGCCATTCTTCCCCATAAAGTGTTCTGGCTTGCTTCCATGTGTATCTCCTTTACTCAGTTAACAACTAGAACATCAGCATACAATGAATAGTCTTCTAGCTAAAACCAAGGTGGCTAACTAAAACATATTATTATTTCAGTCCAAAGGTCCAAAACCATTGTTATTGTTGTCTGAGAATATGTCAGAGTTTTCATCCACTTCCACTGTAGCTGTTGTAGTTTTAGAATTAAAAACAACTTGTAAAGATTTCCACATCCAAAGAATTATGTAATGAAATACAAATATAGCTAACAAATGTACCTTGTAATTTAGATTAAATTAGTGAAAAAAATGATTTGCTTGTGTACTTTCACATTAATCACAGAACTTCAACTTATGTTGGATGGGTCCTTAAAGATCACTGAGCATCATCCCTCTGCTGTGGGCAGGTTTGCTGGTCAATAGATCAGGCTGACCAGTACTCCATCCAACCTGACCTTCAACACTTCCACAGATGGGCACCAACAAATTCTTTGGGCAACCTTATCCAGTTCCTCACCACCCTTCAAGTAAAGAATATTTTCCTAATGACTGACTTTAATTTTCTTTCTTTATTTCATTTCCCCCTTGTCTTATCACTGTTGGACTATGTAAAAAGTCACTCCCCTTTCTGCAAATAAGCTGTCTTCGAGTACTGGCCCAACTCAAAAAAATTCAAATGGTTCTATGATTTTAATTATACGAATCTATGAAAATAAGACTTGGAAATGTTTAAAGATTTAATGAGGTGGTCTACTATGATCCTGGGAAACAATGTCATTTTACTGTTTTCAGAAAAACGACTGCTTTCTCATCTCAACAGTCTGAATCAAAGACTATTTCAAGACTTCTCTGATCATTAATCACATAATTTTCAGCATCTATTTTCCTACCAACAACTGTACCCATTTGCCCTTGTTTTGATACTGTCCTTCAGTTTAAACCAATTGTTTGTACCTCACTGTTTATGTATTTAAAATAGAGTAACAGAATATGTCATCGTTTGAATCATACATTCTTTTAGGTTCATCTTCTAAGACAGGTTTATAATTCCTCTGATCATCCTTATACTTCTTCTCCGGACATTATTTCTGTTTGTAATTCTAAATAATCATTCTGCTCCTGAAAACATTTTCTAATTCTTCTCCTCCTTTTTTTTTTTGTTTTTGTTTTTGTTTTTTTGTTTTTTTGTTTTGGTTTTGTTCAAAATTAACAGCCAGTATAGATACATTAGACCCAGTGTCAATTGACTGGACTAAAAACATTGGTAAACGATATTGAGAAGCTCAGTTCAGACTCACCTTGCATTTTTATCATCATTATCAGCTAGAGTTAAATTTGTATAAGTAAGCCATTTAAAAGGTTCAGTGGTTTAATGTTATGGACTACTTCAATTATCTGGGCAATTTAAACTGAAAATTGTTCATGATAAACTGAAAACTTAAAATAACTGAAGACATGTTCGGATTTATTTTAGGTGGAAAAGATGAGCAGCTAAACTATGATGAGTTAAATTGCCAGCTATATAAAACATGGCCTTAAAATGTCGTTCATGCAATTTGAATTTTGTAACACTATAAATTGGCATTAGCTGGAATAATAGTAGGCCTGCCTATACTGTAGTGTTTCGATTTCTTCTATGTATTCTAGTTGTAGTTTTATTTGTCATTTTTGCATGACAGATAGAAGATAAACATTTATTTATTTATTTATTCATTCATTCATTCATTCATTCATTCATTCATTCATTGTGATACTAGAGTACATACCTGCTGAAGGCACTGAAAATACTCTAAGGCTCTTCCAAAACAGAAGTAAGTCTTAAAATACATATGTTAAGCATGAGAAAACTGAGCATCGACTCATCAGGCAGGAGTACCTAGATTTACTACTTATGTAAGTGTTTTGCTGAAAAGGAATATGTTTATAATCTTTCTTTGCTGCTATGTTCACTTGTATTGGAAGATTGGGAATGATGTGTGCATTTTTTCTCATAGTTCTCTTCTTATAAAGAGATATATAGTAAACTTCAATAACTAGAAAAAAATTCATCCTGACAAAAATATAGCAATTTGGTATAGATGGTCATTCTTTCTTCAAGGATTGCAACCATATTTGCCATAGAAGACTCAGAAATCATATCATAGTAAAAAAAAAAAAAAAAAAGAATAACAAAATAGAATATTGAAGTAGATGGATAAAAGTCCTTTGTTATCTACTGATTTCAGAAATGAAGAAAAAATTGTCTTCCTCTATCTCAGTGTCTTTGCAGGAGTATGTAACTCAGCTTCTATGAAAAGAGTAAGACACTGATTACCTGAAATGGGTATTTAGAGGCCTAATTAAGTACTGTTTGTGTCATTCTGAGATCCTCAGAGGAAAGCAATTACATTGTGCATATGAAAAGTTTTACTATACTAATTAATTATTATTGAAAAATGACTTGATTATCCAAGGTATTCCAAATTTAATTGCACCCATTATTATTTTTAAGGTTCCCTTCCAACTTGCTCGGAATTTCACATCTGAGAAAAACATTTTCCTAATCAGTAGTTCTATGAATAATACAGAAGTATCAGTGTGTGCACAATACACTTGTAGGCTTTATTTTTCCTATAGATATTTTCAAAGTGACAGTGCAGAAAAGAAGGTTAATAATAGGACACCATTACAGCAGAAGAGAGGCTTTTTTTTTTTCTTATTAATCTAAGGCTCTGCTAAACCTTTAAGTTCCAGAAAGAGTTTGCGAAACAAAATGTAATTCATGAGCAAAAGAGAACCAAAAATTCAAATTAATTCCATATCTCAGAGTTTTCTGCTGGATCATAGAATCCTGCTTCTTTCTTTCCTATAACTACCTTTCCACTTTTATTACAGAATTTTTTCATTTGAGTTCTCTCAGCATCCGGACATTGGGCATACATTTTATGATACTAAACAAGTAGTTTTCTTAGGCAAAAATCCTGTCCTACATCTAAAGTAATATTGCTTGTGATCTGTTCTGTACTTATGAATTCTTATCAGAAGTATCATAATTAGTATAAAACTTGTAGAGTATTTGGCATGACTGCATCTCAATTGTGATAAATATTGTGCAATAACACATTCATTTGAATTGTGTTGGTAGGATTATGGACAGTATGGTTCAAGATCAGCAAAATATTCTTAAAATGATGGAAAAGACTTATTTTAAATACCACAGGTCACTAATATAAAGGGAATGCTTTTCCTACACAGTCGTTTTGGAAAAATGAAACAGTAATAGGACACTGTTTGGAACCGGTAGGAAGAATAGGCAGAACTTGAAAAAGACAAGCTGATTGCCAGTACTTACAAAGAGAGAATAATGGGCAAATGCTTTACAATCTCTATTTTCTGATGGTAGGTAAGAAAATAATGATATTTAGCTGTTTCTTAAAGTCAGATCTGTAAGTTGAATAGAAGGAGAAATATTTGGTAGCTGTTCAAGCTCTCCTAGCGGTGAATATATAATGTCTTTTCAACTCTGTCAACAAACCTTGAATAGTTTATATAACATTTGAGATTCAGTGAGGATATTTTTTTGTGGCTTTAGTCTAACACACTGTTAAAGATGACAGCAGTACTTTTGTAGAGGAAGGAAAGGGAATGAGAAAAGCAAAACTGCTAGAATTTTCTTTGCCACTTCATAACAACGTGAAATATAATGGCTATACTCTATTCCACGTTCCTGTGTACTATAATCATCGTAAGTACACATACAGTATTGCAGAAATATGTAGTTAAATTGAATTAATGAGAACAGACAGAGTAACCACCCTTAGATATGCTGAAATTTGAAATCCTTTTAGAAACATTAACACTTCTGAATTTTCTTTTATAAATATCACCAGTGGAAATAGTAAGATGGCATGCCAATCAGCAACAGGGGTGGTAATTAATGCATTCTCTACCTTTGTACTAAATTTCTGCTACTATGCCTAACTGGGACAACATCTATTAGAGTGCTATCTAAAATCCAACTTTGAACAAAATTTTCACGCTCCCAGATGTAAGTGCTACTAAGTTACAAATAGGAGTTACTAAGTCAACAAAACATGAAAAACAAGATTTTCTAGAAGACAAATACAACTCATTGATACAGGATACAGTAATAAGAAGAACTGTATATATAGGTTCAGATTTTCATGATTTTACAGATCAGGCTAAGGATGATTTGTTGCCTTGAAGTGCATGAAGACAGATGACTTAAGTAACTCAGGTTGTGGCTTTTGCCCTCTTATGTCTTTCATATAGAGGGGATAGATCACAGGCATGGGCAACGGCTCATCTGGTAATACAGACTTCTTTTTCGCAGTAGCCCAGATAAAATTACAGAGTACTAATCTTTTCAGATAATAGTGAAAACATAAATATTCTACTTGAAGGATCAGATATTACCAGGTTGTTAAGTCTCCTTGTATATAATTACTCAGGTTACATGAATATCTGAGCATTATATAACTTTACCTTTGAAGGCATATGCCTTGAAAGAATCTTTGAAGGATAGATGAGAGATGAAAGAAAGGTTGTTAAACATCAGCTTGTTATCATCCAAACAAAAATATTTCAGCATAAAGAACAATTCATTTCAGTAATTTACAAATGCTTCACAACTTTTTAGATCATTACAGAAGATCAAATTGATCTACTGCCTCTGATACTATTACAAGCTTTACTACTTCCTTTGCATTAAGTCCATAAATTATCTCAAATTTCTCTCCAAACTAAGTCTGATATCTCCAAATTCAGCAAACAGTTAAAATAGAAAAGGTCTTCTAAGCATAACCTCAACCTCAAGCAATGAGTTTATTTCACTGCATTTACTCACTAGCTTCATTCTTCAGTCAATACAACTTAGGAGAGTTCGCACACACCACTTTTATTCACACATTATCATCTTACAGTGCTTGAAATTCTGCACAAGATAATCATATATCATCAGTTAAAGACAGGCATAATTACTTTGGTGTGCAATGCTTTGAATCCATCATATGCTCTCTTACTGATAAATACACAATTCTGTGTTTTAAGTAGAACTGCTTAGTTTATTAGTTCAAAAAAAGGTAACAGAAAAATCAATTCACAAAAGTTAAAAAAATGTCTAGAGTGTTTAAACATCTTTTCAAAAATGCAGGTAATGCAATGGATGATATAACTGCAATTTGATGGAATTCTCAGTTAAGACTAATTCTATCTTAGAGCGCTGTCTCTGTTTTGGTAAATAGAATTAGTATGAAAATAATGAACCATATTTGGAAAACAGTTTAGAAAGCCAAGCTGTTAATAACTGCAATCTGCCTGTAGGATATTTCATGCTTCATTAGTGAAAACTATCTTAATTTGAACTAATTATGCTATGCTGTTGAAATTAGTAGTACAAAACCACTAAAATAAAAGAATGTAGTTCAAAATCGTACAAAATTACAAAAATTCACAAAATATTATTACTGAATTCTTCATTCAAGCAGAATCCCAAATCTCTCACAATAGTTATAAAATTAATAACCTAGTACTTGCCCCTCAAGAAGGATTTAATCTGTTCCCAGAGGCATCTACATTGTAAAATATGAATTTAGATAGAATAACTTAAGAGATTTTTTACTTAAAACGAGATAATCTTAAAAATATTAGTTTGTAATATATGGTATGCACACTTTGTACTGTGTAGACAGAGACTGCAGAGAATAAGACTAGTGAATCCAAGACAAAATAAAACAAATTAAAATGGAATAGTTAATATATAATGCTGAGTGCATGACTGAATGATACTTGTTTAGCTAAAGGTGATGGAATATTAACTCAAATTTTGAGCTGTAGTCAAGTACGATATGAAACCTTGCCTCTGAAAAAGCAGCTACGGAATGAACCTCTCAAGTGTCATATGCAGCAAAATGTTGAGAATCTTTATAGAGGGGTATGCTTAAGGCAATTTAACAGCCACTTCATGGCTGAACATTATAGATAATTTTGCATAAATTATACATTCTGGAGAATTAAATCAAGAGAATAAACTCAGGTCCTAAGAACAAATAAAATGTTCCTTTTTAAATGTACAGAAAAATAAATCATTAAAATATATTCTGAAGTAGAATTCAGCATTTTTTATCACTTAAAACAGTAGTTAATCAAAGTTCTAGTAACAGATATAATCCAACTAAAATTCCAATCCTGTGTAACTTTTTAAAGCCAAACTGGACCTAATTGAAGGTTGAATGCAAGAAGAACCTAAGTTTATCACCATTCAGCATGGAATATGTTAAATCACAATCACATTATTCCAAATTTAGGTTAGAAATTCCTCAATGGTAGAATTTTGAAAAAACACTGGAATTTCTTCAAAGTTTATCAATAGTTTAGATCTTGGGAGTTGAATAAATGACAAATAGTGCTTATGGATATTATATGTATGCTATCAAGATAATATTCCACTCCACAATTCACATCATCACGTGATTCACGAATGCTAGGAAGCTTTTGAATTGACGGTTTATAAATCTAAAAAGGTCACAGAATTTTTACTAACATCCCATCTTAGGAAACAGACTATAGCCAATATTTTAAAGAATGCAGAGTGTTCAGTCTCAAACATCCAAGAAGTTACCTATCAATTGCATTCTTCTGGTTTGAAGACTGGGGCCTTTCGCTAATATCTTTAGCCATATTTAGCAAACTTTGAAAAGAGTGAGCCAGAACTGTCCATTCTCACCTACGCTAGCTAGACATAGATGTATTTAAAAGACTAAGAAATTAAATCCTTTTAACCTCAATTTAAGTGGACAACTGGAAAAAAAGTGACTAGATTTGAAATGTTATGATACTTCACTCTTCCAGGGTCACAGGACAAATCTCCGTGAAAATTTAATACAGTAGCCAATCTTCCAGTTTATAACCCTCAGGTCTTAAACACGATCTATAATAAACTGTTTCCAAGAAAGTGTGTACTTTAATGAAGTTTCCGTTCAAAGTTATAAAATAACTTATTTTTTTCCATTTGGGTTCCCATGTGAGGCAAAGAACCAGGGACACAGCATAAGATGTCTCCCATTCACCGTACTACTTCTAGTATTTTAAACATTCAAGTTCCTGTTACTTAGCAATATGGGCACATTAAAGCATGTTTAAGTTTCAAAGGAAGAAGTACATGAATAATAGTATTAAGTACTCTGTTAATTCAATGCCTAAATTCTATGCTTTTTATATATCTTAACTGGATTCCTGTCCATTATCTTGATTTTGTTTGATTCCAGGAATTCTTTGATTCCTGTCTTTTTCTCTCCCTTTCCCTTTTTTT
>VXAB01001444.1:310235-333023 GCA_013399175.1 Odontophorus gujanensis | reverse complement strand
TTTTCAGGAATTTTTTTTTTTCTCTTTTTTTTTCCCCCCTTTTTTTTTTTTTTTTTTTTTTTTTTTTTTTTTTTTTTTTAGTAACTCCAGTATAGGGAGTATAACCCAAATTCACCTCTAAGAACCACTAGCAAATCAGCAAGAGACCAGAAGCTGTTTTTATTGTTTTTCTTTTTGGTGCATAACAACATAAACTAGGCTTTAGATTGAAGGAAAATATGTTATTCAGACCTCTCAACTTCTAGCAATTTATCAAATTTCACAGAGCAATTCCTCTGTGTAATACTTTTCTCAGTTTCTTTAAATATAGAAACACTGGGGAAAATTCATTTATTTTGCTGGCTGAAAGTTATTCAGAGCTTTGATTGTACAAGGATACCCTAAGGTTTTATCGAGTGCTTCCCTTGCACTAGCTGGACATCTTTTTTAAAACAAAAGCAGAAACAACAGAAATTAACAGTGTTTTTCTCATACAATTTGTTAATAGCTAGAGCTTTAAAAGTGATAATAATTAATTACATTTTACTGCATACTTGAGAGATAGCATATTACTGTGCTTCAAGGTGACTAGATCATTTGTAGAAAGCAAGGATGATTCCAAGCAGAGTGACAAATTGAACTGCAGTTTCTTATGTCCCTCAAGAATATTCCAAGCACACCATTACCTGTTATTCTGGAGGTGAATTCTTCTTAAGAAAAAAAAAAAGGTGATATTTTTCTCACCCTTAAAAAGTTTTTATATGTATTCTTGAAAAGTTTTAGTTTCCATAATTAACTTTTTATTTAAGAGCGGAGAATGTAGAAAACAGCTGCCACACAGAAAACTCAAGAAAAGTAATCAGAGTATTTCAGTGGGTCTTTGTCATTGTCCACGTTGGAAATACCAAAAATTTTATATGTGGTGTTCCCAACAATTAATATTCAATATTAAAGTAATAATGTTTATTCTATTCAGGTATTCTGACTGGGAAGCTGCATATTTGGTCAGAACTACCCTATTTATAAAGTTCAGTAACACCATTTAACATGTATACTTGGAAGTCTTTAGTTTTCTTCAATTATTCAGTGTTCAGTCATTAATCCAGGAAGAGATTCCTGTATGTTAATCAATCATAAACCTAAGGTCATTTTTACTTCTGAGTTAACAACATACTTAAATACAGTCCAGACCAGTGCCTTAGTTCCCTTTATTTTCCTGTATTATTTTTCTCATGCTCTTTAGAGGTTATCAACCACCATAAGTATCTCAAAGATCCATCTGAAGTATTAAGCGATGCACAAATGCTGTCTGCAAAGCAAGTTCCAGAAACATAAATGCAAAGAACAGTATTTCACACATGAGATTTTAGGTACATAATTGTTAATTCTGAACATACTTATAAATGTAATCAATTTAAACCAGTATAAAAAATCTCTAGTCTAGTCTTCAGGTTTTGTAGCTCACATCTTGGTTTCACATAATAGTGATAATTAAGCAAAAGAGGATAGAAAGAAGATGGAAAGTCAATCAGCTACGCTCTGTGATTAGTAGACTGAAATGCATCTGTTTCATCTCTATTCCATCATTTAAGGAATAGAAATAAACAGGATTTTTCTGATGAAACTGAGTTTTTATTGCAAAGTACTCATCTGCCAAACTGACGTATTTTGCAAAAGTACATTGGTTTTGATGAATTCTGATGAAATGCAGAAAGACTGCAAACAGCAACCTGACAGATTTTCTACCTGCTTACCTGTGGGACTGCAATAGTCTAAGAACATTCTAAAAAAGAAAACTTCAAGTACGCAACTTTGGAGACACTGCCAAGGCACGGATTTAAAAAACAAAAACAACAACGATAGAAAAAACTCTCAGAACATTACAATATGCTATCAAAATGTAATGTAATAAATGAACAACAACCAGCTATATCATATATGGTTAGTGCAGGGTTGCATGTAACTAGAACTGCAAAGAGAAGAGTATAAAAACAAAATTTGCACTGAATTTAGACCTGTTTGGCAATATGCTAGAAAGAGCATCTCTGTGCATTGTGAAAAGTCCTCTGAGACCTTTAATAGAGGATAACAAAACAGTTTCCTTTTATGTGTTCAGACAGTATCAACTATGCATGCCGAGCTCATTTCAGAAGCATTCACATAAAAAATATTCCACCTCCGCTCACAAGTGGCATTTGTTCAAATATTCCTGCAGGTTTACAGGCACACAATGTTATATGTATACAGGTGGTCAGGACCTGAATGTTTCACTCAAGGAACATCTGCTCTATAGAGTACAATCTGATGCAAAGTTGTAGCAAAGAAAAAATGTTTATTCGGAATTGATACTATTTGTCACAGGAAACTTTAATAAAAAAAGCCTTGATATTATTATTTTAATTATTTACTTACTGCCTACTGTGTGAAAGCTGAGAAGACTGGAGCAAATAGTGACAGCAGATCATTGCTACGCTGATATTTACTTCTAGTAAAACACATGTCTCTGGGCAACGCTTGGAGTATGACAGTCTTCCAATCCATCATATATTTGCTGTGAAATATACTGTAAAACTGTCATGTCTGCAGACCGTAAGTAGAAGGCTGCTTAGTAAAGATACACCATGGGAGTGTTTTCTGTCCAGCTAGTGATGGATGAGTGCCCCAACAATCAGACAGCGGCTTGCTTGGCTAATCCTCACCCTCAGACCTTGCACTCTGGTCCTTCTACAGTGAGTAGCTTAAAAGGCAACACTGATACAGGCCCTACTGCTATATTGAAAAACTGGAAAAGCTCAGTTCACACTTGATCATTCAGGATCTAAAAATACAATTCAAAAGACAGAGCATTTCTTTGTCGCTGTTGCTTCCGCTGACACAGCTTAGAGATGGTCAAAGTTAAAATTAGATGAGCAAAAAATTGAAATAATCAGAGCCTGTCTAGACTAGCCAGTTCAAGCAAAACATAGAACTAAATGCTCACAAGATGGAAAAGACAATTTAGCTTATCCAGCCACTTCCTTTCAGTGACAGAGTTCCTAATATTCTACGTTCTATTTACATATCTGGCTAAAATGTCCCAAATGCCAAACTTACCATTTCCCAAAACATTTAATGTAAGCCAACCCACTAGTTACCAGAAAATTTCCTAAATCAGTTCTACTTTTGCTATCTATTTCTTGATTTGTTATACTTTAACTATTCTCATTCATTCCAAAATGTGCATGTAGTTATCACTTCATCATTCTTCACTGCTAATCAATCTATGCTGTCACCTTTAATTTTATTTCTTTATACTTCTGGTAACTTTAAAAGTTTGCTTACGGTGTAGCTTAACCTTGTCATAGTAATTCTGAACTGGTATTAGGCAAGACCACCTTAGAGGGAAACACAATTGTATGCTTGCTTTTCAGAGAACTACTATCTCCCATATATAAGTTCTAAACAGGTTTAAAGCTAGTTTGCAACAATCCTTTTCTCTGTCTTTTCCCCACCATTACTGTTTCTCACATTTATATCTTTCTCAAAGAATATCTCTACTGCTGAAAATTGGTATTTATGATTCCCAAGGTTTTTCTTCTAACTTTCTTATGGCAGATAGTAGGGGGAGGTTAAAGGGCAAAGCAGCACTGTCAACTGTATGCACACTTTTTGCTTTCCTGTGGTAAATCTTGGCAAAAGTCACACAAGAGAGAGTGACTTCTCTCTGTGACAGAATCATGTAGAAGTGTCACTGATACGTGGATGCATTGTGAAGAATCTTTCTTGTGTTGTTGTGATAGGCAGTTTGCATTTAGTTGTCTTAATGCTTTATTTCTGAAACACAAAATGCGATTTTACTCAGCAGGAATCACTCTGTATACTGTTAATTATTTTAGCTGTATCCACTCTGGGTAGTCCAAAGAATTCCTAAATAATGTGTGATAGGAAGTGACATTAAATACACTCTCATAATGGGAAAAAAAAAAAAAGCCACTAAACTGTATGTCAGCTAAAGTAAGGCAAAATTACTGAGTGATTATCACAAATAATTGGTGGAATTCCAGTGTGTCTGCCTTCTAACTGACTTTGTCAAAACCCCACAACCACTGATTGAGGCATAAGCAGAGTAGGTGAGAGGCTGCCTAAGATCCAACTAAGAAGGAAACAGAGTGAACTTTAAATATCTCAAATCCCTGTGACACTTAGGACTTCATCTACAGATAGACATTTAATATTTAACAATAAATTTTACCATCCTTCTAAAAGGCATTTCTTTATAGGTCATAAGATTCACTTGCATAAGATAAGGACTGCCAGATCTTGAGATGAAGTGTTTATAGACTTTGAAATGGGACAGAAATAGGTATAATTAATAATTCTTGTGACAGCTACCCCCAGAGTTTTCCCAGATACTTCATTTGAATTTACTGTGATGCATTTTTAGGGATGACATTTCTGTAAAAATGGTTGTATATTCTGATTAATTAAGGTGGTATATTCTAATTAATATCAAGCTTTCTAATAATTAGTAACTTGTGATTAGTAACCATAGATGTAGATTGCAAAAGTAAATTCCTTTCAGATACACTAAATCTATCAATGTCTGCTCCTTTACAAAAATATGAGTGATCTCTTCTTGTTTTAAAGATCTGGAATCTACCCAAAAATCGAATAGAAAACTATTTCAGTTGTAACTTTCTAACTGTAATAAAAACTGTGAGATGGACTGGGGTCCAACTTTCCAGTTTTCCCTGTCCTAAACAGAACATCTTTAAATTAATCATGAATTTAAAGAACTTCTATTTGAAGTGTTAAATCCAGTCTCCCATAGGTAAGCAGACAACTTGAGAACAGTCAGTGCTTCCTTCAAAATGTACATAGTCCTTCAAGTTTGACTGAATCAAACTACTAGAAGAGAAAGAAAGTCCTTTTAAGGTCATATATAAGTAAAGAAATAATCTATACAAAATAAAATGGCCATCATATATGACTTCCTCTTTGTCGAAGGATCTATCCTAAAATCCACAAGTATTAATGAGCACTATTCTGATATGTTCACTATAGAGACAGCCGCATAGGCACGAAGGCTGGTCTGTGTTTCTTTGAGAATGTGTGCTACTCAATAAGGGTGAATATAAATCTTTCACTGCAGACATACTGTTAATAAACACAGAAGCTCACACCATGAAGATGTCAGCGCAGAATTCTTTAATTTGTTTTATACAGAAAACAGACTAATAATTAGCTATCAAGGCTTTCTATATGCTAGCATTCAGCAAAAACAAAACTCAAACTATTAGGATCAAGTTAATGTGTTTCGATTCTATAACACAAGAAACACGTGACTCCGAATAAGAAATAAACAGACCTCTGTTAGGAATCTATTATGCTAACTTAAAACCACTTTGGCAAGTAACTCTTGGTTTCACCTGTGAAATGACCCTGGCTAATTATGTTTTCTTCTTAAAGAGTTGCTTAATGTTCTGATAGTTTGGCATCAGAGGCTTATAATAACTTCATTCAATATCAGTAGCCACCACATATGAAAGTTTTGTTGTATGCAATTTATTTTACTTTGTGTCTGCAATTGTCATGACATATCCTATATAAAAACATTATGCAACTGCAATATAAGAAAGAAGAATATAAGAATATAAGAATATTCTTCATATATAATTCATATATATAACAATATAAGAATTCAGTATAAGGGAAAAAAAAGAAAAAAACAAAACAAGAGAGATAAAGGGAAGTATGATCACTAATGGCTTTCTCCTTTTAGATTTTGTAGATATGTTGGCCAAGAAAGGTTTAAAGGTGGATAATATTCATTATCTGTCAAATGCTCCAAAGTGTAGTGATTGACATTGAAAGTAATAGTATAATGTCCTTGGATGACTAGACAAAACAACTGATATTATAGTAGTGAGTGATGGATGAAAACAGGATACAGCTGAGAGACTTGAAGTTTATTTTTAATATGACAGTATAGGAAAAGGACTGTAAGAGTCAATCTTTCTCAAAGAGCAACCCGAGTAAGGCTATGTTTGAAGATACAGATAAGAAAGACACATTAATTGAGGTTATGTAAATCTCAGCAAGGATTTATATGTGTGTGTTGTGTGTGTGTCTGTGTGTGTTATGTATTTGGTATTTGCACAAAAATCACAGGCAAGCCTTAGATCTTCTCCATTCAGAATCATTTAGTTCATCCACTGAAGAGCTTCTGCACTTAGTGCCTTTGAGACTTTGACATGTTAACAATGTATCACTCAATTGTCTTTTGCCCAATAAAATTATATATATGATGTGGGTTGAAGAAGAGACATACAACAAAATAAGGCTGTCATGATGTGAGTACCCCCATGAGGTCTGCATGTGAGTCATATTTGGCCTACATATTTCCTATTCATTCTACCAGAATTGTATTTCTAAATAGATATTTTATATAAATACAGTTTTACTGCATAGAAATGACTGTCTGCCCCCGTCAGCTTTGAGGCATAAATCTATTTTGTATATTAATGACAGCACATAATGAAATTTTTGAACTTGCTGCCATAGCAACTATCACAATTGCAACAGTTTACCTCTCTCTATTCGTGCCAGTCACATCAAAAAGTATTTTACATTTTTCCTTCCCTCATGTATCTCAGTTTAGTACATGATGGCAACCTGATTTCCAAAAAGCTGTAATCCTGTTTATTAAAACCTCCATGATTTCTTTCTACGTGATAGACCATTCTCCTACAAATATTACTTCAAGAATACTATACTGCATTAAATATTAAGCTGAAAATAATAATATTCAGTTTGTTTTTTTTTCTGAAAATAGCATCAAGTGTACTGAATTACATAATTTCCTAATGCAAGAGACCATGAATTCACACTTATCTTTTAAAAATGTATTGAGATTTTTAGTAAGACATTTATGCTGCCCCGATTTTCAGTTCACATCATTAGCAATATAATACTTGTGCTATCACCAAATGAGTGCCTCAGACTTAAGTAATTAGAGAAATGACTTCAGGATATTTATATTTTTAGGCTGCTTTACAGTACCCATTCAAAAATATATGCTTGTGCAAATGTCTGACTTCAAATCAGCACAAAGAGTGATTGCTGCATTTTCTTTTTTTTTTTTTTTTTTGTTATGTATATAACTCAGAGCTGAATTTAAATAGTAAAAAAGGTTTTGTTTACAGAATTAAAATATGTTACTCTCAGATACTACAGATTTCTTCAGTGTGACAGACATCAAAGCATTCCCACAGAATATGTTCAACCTTTTGGTGGTTACCAAATATGACCTCCTTATTCTTAAAGCTTAACTCAGTTCAGACACTGAAGCTGTCATGAATTTCCTGTGTTACAAACACTATCATGCACTTTTACTAGGAATGTACAAATCTGTTCCTTAAAACTATTCCTGCTTTGTTAAAGTTCAAATTGGTCTTAGTGAAAGTATTTAGTATTATAACTTTGTTTTGACAGAAAATTTCAGGTCATTTCTATCACAAATATAGAAAACATATTGTTTTCCTCTGGATGAAAAAACAAAAAAAAATACAGTAAAAACTTACATTTTTTTCTAAAACATAATTCATTGTTGTTATTTTTTTCCTTTTTTTTCCTTGCAGTTGTAGTTTTAAGTCCAATTGAGTTCATTGCACATGTGTACATAAAGGCAGAGACTTCAACAACACATTTATGGAATGCATACACTTATGGTTAAATAGTGACCACTAGTTAAAAATACAGTAGTAAAAGAAAACTCTCTGTGCTTAATCTGTTACAATTTCTATGTTTGTACCATCACTACTAATTCTGTAACATGTTGGCAAGAAAGCACATCTTTTATGAAGATTTCTTGATTCAAGTCTGCAAGGGCATAAAAATAGTCCTCAAGACAAGACCTCAGAGTTCATTTGCAGCTGTCTCAATTAAAAATGTCTTCTACATTGTAGGCTACATTCTTCAAATAGAGGTATAATTCAAATAAAAGTAGAAACATTACAGTTGCTAACATCCAGCTTCAGTTGAATACTATTTAAACCACAACTGATGGTACAAAAAATTCCACAAACACAGTATCATTCTAGATAGGGAAACACCACTGGAACTTTAATCTTTCCTTACTATGGCTACTACATGAAGCAGTTGAGACTTCAACGTTATACTAAAAATATAATCAAGATTTCTTCCTTGTCTAAAGTGTTTAAAAAAATTGCTTGGTATTAGTAGTCAGGTATAAATGCCTCTGAAAGAAGATCTTTTATAGGGTTTTCTTCAAATCATCCTAAAAGTTGTGTTAAATATATATATTTATAATACAAATTGTAAGTTCTCCTCTACTAACAAACAAACAATATTAAATTACTACTCATGAGACCTGACAGACTCCTTTTTTGTTTGTTTGTTTTTTGCACAGAATCAAAGAATTGTAGGGGTTGAAAAGGACATCTAGAGATCATTGAGTCTAGCTCCCCTGACAATGCATCTCCCTAGACCAGGCTGCACAGGTAGGCGTCCAGGGAGGTCTTTAATGTCTCCAGAACAAGAGGTATCATCACCTCTCTGTGCAGCCTGTGCTAGTGCTCTGTTACCTGCACTGTGAAGGAGTTCCCATGCACATTTGGTGGAACTTCCTGTGCTTCAGTTTGTGGCCATTTTCCCTTGTCCTATCACCATACACTGCTGAGAAGAGTCCAGCCTTGTCCCTTTGCCTCCCACTCATTAGATATTTTAGGCAGGGATCAGATCCCCGCTGAGTCTTCTTTTTTCAAGGTTGAACAGACCCAGGTCTCTCAGTGTTTCCTCATAAGAGAGGTGCTCTACACCCTTTATTATCTTTGCAGTCCTCAGCTGGACTCTTTCCAGGGGATCCCTGTCTTTTTTGTACCAGGGAGCCCAGAGCTGGACACAATACTCCAGGTGAGACCTGACCACAGCAAACACAACGTGCCCTTGAAATGAAGACCCGTATAAGAAGGTGATTCACTAGTAGGTTACGCTGCTTTTTGCCATTCTTGATCCAATCTGGTAATCATAAAGCAATTGCTGATCCTCACGTTGTTTTCCCTTACTGCTATTTAGATTTAAAACTCAACACTTTTGCAAATAACTCATTCCTTACACACCATAGCAGACAATTCATTTCCTAATTTCTCACTGAGTGGGAACTTCTGCAGATTACTAATAATGCTTCATTAGAGAAATGCAGTAATCAAATCATTTTTGTTGTTGAACCAGTGTTCTACAGATTTTTTCAGATGCTCATTTATTATGCTATTTCAACCTCTTAAATTGGAGCTAATAGTGCCTACTGCTCATATATCTAACTTATTTTCCTTCTTAACAGCCACATACCTTCTGGTAATATTCATACATTATCAACTTAGGAAACAGATACATCATACAAAGGTCACATCCTTAGGGCAGGGAAACAAGGAAGTGTTCTCATAAGTGCAGCAAAAAATTGTTACTATATTTTTTAAGATGTTTTTTTAAGATTGCTTCATAAAGTGAAAATAGTAGGTTAGAATTGTAGATTTGTTCCAGTCAATTCTGCTTCCTGGGGAAAATGTAAGCCTTTTGTGTCTACTGATCAAAGGAAGTTCATCCTGAGGATAAAAGACATATCGCAGTTGGTATACTGGATCAACTCTAATATAACTGCTACTATCCTGAACTGTCTTTGAATGTGGAACCTCAAGGGTTAAAACTAGGAACAGCTGTTCAGCAACAAGCTGTAATAACTCCCAGTCTTATGGAATAAGCCAAAATAAACAAACAAACAAACAAACAAGGGGAAGATATGGCAAATAATATCTAGTACATACAATATACTTGTAGGTTCTGAAGTTGTGAGGTAGATTAAAGCAATTGCTAATTCACAGAAAAGGAATATCACATTTGATAACTACCTATCACATTTGCATTCTAGTTTATTATACCATATGTAATAAACATAGCAAAAACTTTCCAGTTCACATTTAAGAGTTATAAAAAGTTTTTCATCTGTTGGCCTGTACTGAATAGTGGTATCAGTATATCTACAGGTATTAAAGGCAGAATAAAACAAGAATAAAAAAATGGAAAAAAGCAGTTCCTCCCAACTGTGTTTTGCTTCTTCAAAAACTGAACTTCCTACTTCTAGAGCAAGCCAGGACTGTGATTTGTATGTACTTAGAGCTTCCTTAGAATTTACACTTATCTAACACTGCTGTAATAGTAAGAATTATGAGAACAAGATGAAAGACTTGCATATAGGTTCTCCAGTGGATACTTTGTGGTACGTTTGCCTCACAACATAATTGCATTCCACCCAGTTTAAGTTTTCATTTTTCTAAAAAGAAGCTCTTTAATTTTACCCTTAGCTGTTCTGAACAGTTTCAGACAGCTGACAAAATTATATATTGAACATAAAAAAATAAGGAGAAAAGGGGATTTTTTTTTTTCCCAATTCAATCTACAGATGCGTTCTATCATCATTCCAATGAAAGACGCATTTGAGTGAAGCATGCAGCCTGGTAAATTCTTTTAATACACGGCAACTGTTCCAAGGAAATAGCTTTACTGTGATGGTCAGTGAAATGAAAAATTGCATGTTGCTACACCCATTTTCTTGTTGTCATTGCTATTATGGTTTTTTTGTTTGTTTTGAAGAGTACCTACAATTCTTTTGTGACAGCAAGTCAAATTTATGGAGTTAAAGAAGTGATTAAGAAGCCAGGTCATAATCTACAAATAAACATAGAAGTGGTGAATAACTCTCAAAAATATCAGAAGATTCATCTATTTATGTATCCAGTGTCAACTCCAGACATTTCTGAGAGTTGCTAAGATCAAATATTACATTCATGTTCTTCAAGTTGCCAGGAAAGCAAGAAAACCTGAAAAGATTACATCTTTTTTTACCAAGTGTCAATGTCATCTATCTTTTTCCAGGTGTGTAAGAGGGTTTAAAGGAGCTATACCATAAAAAAAAGGAAGTAATATACATTAACCATATGTTGATTTTATTTTTTTTTTAACAAATGGCATGATATTATCAATATTATCAAGTTGTCATTTTTTCTATAAGAGAAGATAATAAAGGAAAACAAAATTTCTGGTATATAGAACTCTTGAAAATGTAGAAAATAAACTCCATGGATATCAGCAGTTCATGTGCCCTGAGGAGTTAATCCAATCTCTGAAAAGCTTATCTAGATCTCCAGATCTTTTGTGATGTTCTTTGGAAATGAAGGTATACCTTGTCTGTACTCCTACCACAGGACTTTCTGTTTTTAAACAAGTGATAAAATATTGCCTGAACAACAGATGTATTTCATATTTTCAAACTGACTTATGTTTTCATTGAGCACCTCATTTTGAGTCTATTGTTGTGAAGTGATTTAATTTTATCTGTCTTGGACCTTCTAAAACAGTCTTTATTCAGAATGTTACTCAGTCCTCAGTTCCTGTTGTGAGGTCTCTGTGTGTGCAGCTGCAAAAGAAGTAAGGACACCCTGGAATTTGGACCATACCTCTCCAAAACATTATTAATTCAAGCAGTCATTTAAATTTGAATACCAAAATATGCACTAAATGATAAACGTATTAATTTAGAAATATTCAGTGCTCCTATATAAAATGAACTGTTCTTTCTGTGACTCAAATCATATTTATTTCATATTTTCAGTTTAAGAAACATTCTTTCCTATTGTCACATTAGATATTCTCAACGCTGAAGACCTAGCTATTGTAATGTACAAATTCACTCTTTCTAGGTTTGCTTATTATAACTCTTCTGATGCTGCTGATCCTGGAAAACTTCCAGTGATTCATTATACTGTGGAAAGAAAGCACGAGCATAGAACAAAATACATATGTTTTCAGATGAACAAGTTGAAGTTTGATTGTGATGAAGTAGTTTAATATAACATTTTACCTTTTTACACCACTGCCAGTGAGAATCAGGTGAGGTCTACAAAACAAATGCATAGAAGCTATGGCATACATGGCTACTTCCTCCATAGATTTTGAGAACATTGCAAAAGCATCATGTTGTAGCAAATGAACTCGGAAAATGATCAAAATAATGATGCAAAAGCCAGAGTGACAAGTCAAGGAGCATGTTCCCAGTTTATATAAAAAGAGAAAAAAGTTTTAAGCAAACTAGGGAGCGATGCGTTTCCTGATATGGTCTCAAAGATTTCATGTTGTAATCCTTCTGTGCTATATATTACTATCAGGACATCCACATAGCTGTGCCAGGATGTTAAGGGATTTCTCAGCTGTGCAGATTTATTTAAACATGGCAGTTCAAGTAACAATATTTTAAAAGCTATCTTTATAGTAAGAAAGATACAAGCAGAATTCAAAAAGGAATACAACTATTAGCAGTTCCCAAATGAGCCAGCAGTACTGGCAGTAGGTAGGTATTCTCATATTGGAGGGTCTTCAAGGATCCTGTAGAATAAGTAATCTTTTCTGTCTACTTTTGCTTTAAATACAAACATGGTTTCGTTCTGTGGTAGAAAAAGAGAATACACAACAAATGAAGTGCAAGAAGGAGCAGAACAAATGTGGAATATGTGAATATATAAATGGACAGGTCTGAAATCTGAGAAAAATATTACTCATCTTGCACTTATGAAGATCCCAGTATCGGATTTATTTCTTAAAAAATAAATAAATTACTATTAGGCAGCAATTTCACCATTAGACTAAATATGCCTACACAACTTAGTTGACATTCTGAAAATTTATACCTCCATTCAGAAAGGAAAGCTAAAGAATAATTGGAGAAAAAAAAAATACAACAAAACCAAAACAAATAAACACCCCACAAAACAAAACAAAAAAGAAGAACTGAACAGCTATAGAATGAAGTTAAAAGAATTTTCTCAAATTCCATAGAAAGAAAGCAAAAAGTGAATCCAGAAAACATATAAGAGTGCTTCATAAAAGCCTAGAAAGAATCCAATATTGCCTCATTCACTATTTTGTGGTAGTATAGTTTCTCATTGTACTGAGGTTTATGACTGTACCTCAGTGAATTATGCCCATTCTATTGGTATTCTAGGCAAAAGCTAAAGAAAGCAGGTGGTAAAAGCATCTCCAGAACTGCAGTGATGTATCCTAAGCACTCTCAGATCCATCCCAGCATATTTTTCCTGTTCTGAAGAGAACACTTGTTTGTCTGAATCTCATGCAGCAACAGCAAAGAATGTTTAATAGTTCCCTGCTCTTTGTCACTGTAAAAAGGTCATTCCTCAGGTATGACATCACCAAACAACAGAGGAACAACACTCAAACAATGGTGGACCTGACTGCTAGAGATGAATAGATACATTTACACAAGAAATAAACGCTTCTGATCGGAACAGATGACCTTGTTTTGTACAGTCTTGATATCTGTATGTTTGATCCTTTCTTAATTTCTCAAGAAAGCACTGTTTACCTAAATAACTGTTTCTTTACAACTGCTTTGGTTTCTGTTTTCCTATTGTAAACAGAATGCAAAAGGAGATAAATTTCCACCATGCTGTCTCATCATTTACATAAAATGTAGCTGAGGAAAGTCTGGCTTTCTCAGACTGTGCTTTGATGTTATGTACTCCAGAACACTGAGAATAAAATAGTATTAAATGGGCATTTAAGTGCGATCCATCTCTGTGGGAAAGAAAAAAAAACTGAATTGATACTGAACATCAACATTTCTTGAAAACAATATCACACTAACTAAAGCATCAACATAATTTGATAGCAAGTTTTTACATGAGCTGCTAATTAAAGCCCAGCAGAAGAAAAACTGCTGTTCTATTTCAAGTTTAGACACAGACCTCTTAAAAAAAGTGATCTACATCTTCATGCCATTAATTAAATACTAAAATCATATTCCTTTAATATATTTTTTTTCCTGCAGGCACCTGTACATTGTGCAGAGAAAAAACATATGTGCTGCTTGGTCATTACCTGCATCCATAAGAAACAGGTCACTGACTTAATATTATATCACCTTTCAACAAAAACTTCTGTACATTGCTTTATTTCAATTTTTTAAGGTTCAAGGAAGCTGGAAAGAGTAAAACTGGTGACACAAAGGCTCAGAAAGTATATGAAGCAAGTCAAACACCTATTTGAGATATTATCATCAAGCAAGAACTAAAAAATAGTTCATCAGAGAATAACAGCCTCTACTAAGATAAAAATAAAAATCTATAATAAGCATTGAGTAATGTGGGGCAGTGTTAAAAAATAAGAAAAAGTAAAAAAAAAGATAATTGAAGACTGTAGTTGAAAATCAGCTGACTGTATTTTTAAGATTTTTTGAAATTCTGCTGCTCACAAGAGCTTCCAGTAAGCACGTCGCAGAAAAAAAAACAGTAATTTCTATCCCCTAGAATTCTTAAGGTAGATGCAACAGGTCCATGACTTTCAGTCTGCAGGACAGCAGTTATGATTTCTTGAGTGGTACTTTCAGTTCCCACTTCTGGCAAAGAAACAGTTAGGAAGAGATCAGTGAAGATCAACTGAAGAAACATGTAGCAAAAAAAAAAATTATAATCAAAGAACACACATTTATCAACTGAGCAAATCACTGCAGTGCATTATGCGCTGATGGACCAAAGAATGTTGAAAAGTTTAGCATAACTTCTTTGATTTTTTGGAACAGTAACATATGGTAGTACATAGGTAGCAAATATATATACTATATCTGTTATAACTGGTCTCTTAATATAGTAAAGATTTCTGACTTATTAAGTAGTCTACTGTACACGCTTATCATCATAAAACATTTTCAGGTTGAGATCTGATAATCCTTGTCATATCAGCCTATTTTTTTGTTTGTTTATTTTCTTTTTTTTTTTTTTTTTTTGGGGGGGGGGTGTTTTTGGTTTTTTTTCAGGTTGTTTTTTGTTTCCACGTTAAGCAAATTAACAGAGTTAAATAGAACAAGATAAAGGCCTTTCTGCATCACTAGTGTTAGAAAAACAAATCATTCCAGGAACAGACAAATTTCTAATAGCAATTAAGACATGATCAATACAGCGGTTCCTGGTGAGAAATTTCTTCATTTTTATATGTACATTTGTGTATTGTATTTTTAAAATGAGCATAGGCGTATATACATTTTCCATCTTCTTTTACATATCTGAAAATACTGTGGCTGTGTTGAAAATCAGAGGAATGAGCACAATGCATTCCTTGCATTGCCCCGTCTTCTTTCCAATCTTTGGAAAAAGTACGCATCTCTCAAAAAATGCCTTATGGGTATCTGCTAGGGGGCATTAGACCTGATATCTGCTGAGATCAGCTACCTCCATTCAATCAGAATATCAGCTGGTATTGAGATCTTCCAGGAACAAAGACATAGTTTCAGGAAGCAGGACTGTACAATACGCTACTGAGCCTTTTGTTGTTTTCTCTAATATTATGTCAGAAACGTATAAATAAACATCACATCTCCTCTCCTTTATAGTATTTCCACTATAGACTTTTCTGTTTCTTGCCTGCTTCCCACCTTCCTGATGCCTCCAAGCAAAAGCACCTTATCTTGAGTGGCATGAGCTCAATGAGGGCAGCAGAACTCAGGTTTTGGATGCTTTGCTGTCAGGCACTAAACACTCCCTGCAGAGATGCTTCCAACAGGCATCCCCATTGAAGCTATTCTTGTCAAATTTTTCCCTGGTTTTAAAGCAGTCACTTCAGGCAGGCATCAACAGTTTTGCAGGTATTGTGAGATACACTGATAATTCTTGATCTCTTTGATTTCTGTAGATTTCAACAGCATTTTCACCATTGTTGAAAGCCACTCAATTTTAGAATCAATGGATAGGAACTCAAAACAGTCACTCTAGTCTGACAAATGCATTGATATTGGCATCTTTTTGATTATTCAAAAAACTTAATGTAGACAAATACATGTAAATACAAAGACTACACAAACATCTCTTCAAACATTGAACCACACACATTTAATAATCTTGAGCAAGCAAATAAGTCATAAGTCATAGACTCAGCTATGTCAATAAGCAGCAGCAAACTTCAGTTTACCTTACCTAAAAGTTTTGTCTCAGCTGTATTTTTAGAAGTTTTCAGCATTACTTTCCCTCACAATCAGCAGAGGGCAATGTTCATCCAGTGTGCAAGTAAGAGAGTTCATACTTGTGAATGAGACTGATGCCAAGTTTTCTCTTCCATTAGACACTGATTTTTATCATTTGATTATAATTGTATTTAACACTAAGTAACTAGAAGGTAAGTTTTTACAAAAAAAGATCTGAACAGCTGAATAGCTTAGTAGTAGGTACCTTTATATCACTCCAGTCATACCCATTTTACAGACAAGACACATTCCTGTAAAGCAAGTTGTTCAAAATCAGTCAGTGATACAATCCTGTTACAAGTCCTTTCTCACGGTACTTCAGAATGTAAGAACTTGACAGTTCCCTTATTAAAAACAAACAAACAAACAAACAAACAAACAGAAAGGATTTACCTTGGTAGGATTGTTAAGAGATACCCAACACTATTCGCTATACAAACAATGGATCATATAAGCAGAAACAAAGGCAAAACAGAAACATTTATTTCACATTTTAAGCAAGAAAAGAAAAGCAGCTTTCTCCTACAGCTTGAGTGTATTTACTTGGTAAACAGTTTTCATTTCTTCACAGTATTCATTTTCAATGTATATTAGCAGTAAAGTAGGCTGCCTGTTTTTACCATGCTAAAACACAGCTGTTTCCATGGACTGTCCTGCAGGGCTCTTTCTGCTGTTGTTGAATATTTGCATTGCATTAGATACCCTTAGTAATTCTACAAGCACCATCATCTGCTTTTCTCCAGAAGCCCCAAACCTAAATCACACTTTTATGCGCAGTGCCCAGCTTCACAGTTTCAATGAATGATCACTTTCAAGCAGGTTATATTGTTCAGATGAAATTTTAAATCGTCTTATAAAAAGCAGCCCAATATGGAGGGTCTAAGTGTTAGAAATCATATCTAATTGCAATGTCTTCTGCTGGGATACAAGCAGAATAGTCTTCTACAAATCCAGAACTCTCCCCATCAGAGATAGATGAAGTCGATTTCCAGAAAGAGCAGTACACCAAACATGTCTGTCTTTAAAAACTGCTTAGTAAGTAGCATGTCATCCCTCAGAGATACTTTAACCAATAAGTATGTCAATGGAATGAAAGGCAATATTTTCAGAATGTAATTTAACACACAACTGTGGCCTCTGAGCTAAAGTAAATGAATTTAGGGGAAATATGTCCAGTGGAATGCTACTGTATTCTATGAGATAGCTAATTGCTGCTGTTGTTGTTTCTTTAACTGACTCTAATTTATACCTTCAGGATTCCTTTAAATAATTTACTACTAGTTTTTATTTAAAATTCATTGATTTAAGCAGGAAATAATATCCCTGTGATATACTATGTTGAATATGCAATAGGAATAGAAGATACTTTGAAAGGCATTCTGTCAGAGAGGAATAGGCAAATAATGCAAATATCTTGAGAACACAGAACATCAGATGCTGCAGTTTGGGTGACTGGCCCTCAAGCAAGAGGCTTTGCAAGAATGTGAATTTATGATTACAATAACTTGTGATAGAAGCATGAGACATTTGATTTCATGGCTACTCATAAGGGAGGTCTTTGGCAAATAAATATTATTCACTACAGCACAGCCTTAAGGTAGAGATACTAACCACTCCTTAAGATCTCCCTCAAGACAAGAAGTCAGTTACAGCAACCAAGAACAACAGCTACATCTGAACACACTTATCTACTACCAGTGTCTAATGATCAAAATAATTTGACAAGTTTCTGAAGTTGGGTATGAGGGCAGTGGCTTCTCCATTCCTAGGTGGGCCAACTACATACTCCGTGTCATAGAACTGAAACTTTCAAGGCCACTTTTTTTCTTTTATTATGCAATTCCAGTGAGAATTCACAGCACTGAACGATTTGGATTCCTAAGGTAGTTGTTTTAAGTTAAAGGCTGAAAGGGTACCATCAGCATCACAGCAAAAGTGAAACACAAGTTAATTTTGCATTTGGTCTTCTGGTCTGGTAATATTTCTGCACTGAAGGAGTACTGAATTTTGGACTAAAGTTTCTTATACTTGGTTGCTGTATGCAACACAAACTGACTTTAGTTTCTGAAGGACATCAGTATTTATTAAATACCTTAGATATTAAATCTTGTCCATATAGTTACAAAATGGCCAGGAAACAGAAGAGAAGGCCAAATTATATTCACTGCTTCCATCTTTCTGTGACATAATGGATTTGGTATACAACTTTATGGGACTTTCTCTCTATTCCATTTTACATCTTTTCTTCTATGTGGTAGCTTTGTAAGCAGACTCCAGGACACTATTCTGAGCTGAACTCCAGGTCTGTCTTCCAGGAGCAAAGGATTACGACAAATTCACTCCCCATACAACATAATGCTTGCATCTTTTCTGCAGTAATGTACGTTCCAGTCTTTGCAGTGTTGGGTGGGGTTGCTTTATTATGAAAAATACAGGAAAGTGAAATAACTGAAAGACAAACAGTTGCATACCATCACACTGGAAATATGGCCAAGAATACTATATCAATATCTGATGAAATATGGACAACTGCTAAGAGATGAGAAGACAAACACAACAAATAACAATGACCACTACTTGGTCAGAGATTGGGTTCTTTTTTCCCCAAGTTTCCATCAAGTTAGCCATACCAGTTTCATGAATGTGCTTAAGAAGGTCAAATCTGTTCTCTAACAATCAGGTATGATTCCATTACCAGACAATATTCTATTTAGGTATATACCTTGTGTCCCATCCTGTGTAACTATTTTATTTTTGTTTTAATTTTCTGTATTTTCTCTTATGTCCTATAACTATGTCAGAATGTACACATTCCAGTAACCCATTCATAGATCCAATTGTGAAGTGTACAGATAAACACATTTTACAGACATTCCCATCTATCATGGGTAATTGAAATTTTGAGATCTACTAGGAGTAACTATAAATAAATTTGATACTTTCCTACATAGTTTAAGAGCATCTTTTGCCCTCATTTCTTATAAGCCTCTGGGTTGAAATAATTATGATCTCCAAAGCTGCTAATTGTGATGTCTACAAACAAAGGATTATACTTTCTGTTGGAGAATAAACAGCAGGAGAAAATGAACAACTTCCTTTTCATGTAGATACCACTAATAATGAGCAGCTAGGTAGAAGGACTAGATGATTCTGAGAGCTTTGATTTACAATTATGTTACTAAGAAGATTGATTTTTTGTCTGGAGTGGCCAAACACATTAATACCTGAAAACCAAAGAAGAATATGAAAGTGGACAGATTTCCATAACCAAGAGATGAACCAATATCTTTACAAAAATATAAAATTGTCCTTTTTAGCATCTTTGAAAGCTTGGCATAACTCATACATGCTAAAAATAGGCCTTTGAGATAAGATCGGGTCCAAAATCATCCAGCTCTACATAAATGAGCCTTTATTTTTAGGAAGAAAAGTATTTCAACATATTAGAAATAGAAAAAAAAAACAAACAGAAAATGAAAACAAAACTTTACAGTATCTAAAAGGAATTGGCTTTGAAATGATCACTAGAAATTTACGACTAAAAGTTACCAATTTGTCTCTAAAAAGTGAATATTGTTTTATTTACAAAAGCTTTTTAACAAAAGATAACAGGCAATTCACAAAGAAACTCAAAGGCGTGAGACAATTCCTCATAGGTATGCATTCTAAGTACAGTGTTTAAACATTTAAACATCTATGCAAAAGGAGCAGCAGGAGCAGCAGGCTTCCAACAATGCTGTGAAAGCAGTAATGGTCCTTGTAATTTAGTCCATTTCATATGTATTCAGAAAGCAAAACATCCCAACTATGCAAAATGTGTGTGACAGTATCTAAAGAAACCAAAATAGTTATCCAACTGAATTCTAAGTATACATAAGAAAATGAATGACAATGGAAAATGCATGAAATATTTGATTAAATTTAAAAAAAAAATCACTATAAAATATTAGGAAAACCTTTAAAGCAGTTCCTGAATGTCCTTTGAAATTACTTTTGGGAGTTTTGTTTGGTTGGTTGGTTGGTTTTGTTTGATTGGTTGGTTGCTTTTGACATTGTTTTGTTTTAAGGGGACTAATTCTGTTGTACATAATCTGATCCAAATATCGTTTTCACACTTAAAATGAGACTAGAAGAATTAGTATTCCTTTTTATGTCTTAGAACCATATGTCTGTAAATCACATATTTTGTGATGAAAGGAAAAAGCAAAGAGTCTTAATAGTCTGCTGCATACTGCAAAGATGAACACACAGGAAAGACTCACTGACAGTTGGAGCTCAGTTAGGAGATCCTGTGTCTAATCCTGTCTGGCTGCTAACTTGACCCAAGGCTTAAATCTTTTGAAGTTTGCTTAAGAACACCGTGGAGACATTGTCTTCTTTAATGGTGGCATCATGAGACAATATATTTATAAAGCATTAAAATATATACATTTAAATATAAATTCAATAATTATTTAGGATTATTTATTTAACAGTGCTAGAGAAATGCGGGACGTTCAAATTTACCATCTATTTAACTAAATTGAAGGGATCTAACATTAAATAGTATTTATGTTAATAAAATGGCAGCACACAACGTGCTTTATCAAGTAATCCAGTATGAATTGGTCGGTCATACAGTCTACTTGCCATGTCAATTTACATAAATACTTTTTGAGTTACTTTATTGTATTATTGTATTATCTAGATCTGTAGAATGTGTTTGACATCACAAGTCTGCTCTACAACCAATAAGTTCCTTTCAGTGTACTAACTTTTTATTCTTGTTATTTTAATGTAACAAACAAGTATTCCCTTCAGAAAAAAACATCTGTGCTTCCCAGTGACATTCCTGTGGAGAGAACTCAGAGCTCCACAGATAGAAGGGGGCCAGCCAGGCAGAAACATATGATCTGGATCTAACTATATCGAGTTAGCTATTAATACAGCTTTCCTGGTCAGTGTAATTTTCTTTCTCTAATTACAATGATTTTATAAGACTCTCTAAGGGAATAAAGCTCCCAACTCCCATCAGAAATCAATACCAGCAGAAATACTATTAGCAAGAAGCCTTAAGAAAAAAAAAAAAAGAAAGAAAGAAAAAGGAAAAAAAAATCACCAGCATGCTTACAAAACTCAGTTAAGCATCAAGGCCTACATTCACATCTAAATTAGTCTCATTACAGTCCAATGCTGAAGTCAGAGAGCTATCAGTAGAAGTTGTATCTTCCTACGCTGTGGAAGAATTTGGCCTGTAAGATTAACATTCAGCACCCACCCAGATTTCTCTTAATTGCTTCTTAATTTAGATTGCTTTTAACTTGGTTGCTATCCCCTTTACTGCATCTGCACTGGAAAAAAGTAAGTAGGGGGGAGTGGAGAACGCCTGGCAAATCCGTGCACCTTCAGCAAGTTGATGAATATGTAATACTGTCTGTAATAATACCAAAGTAATTCTTCCATTATGAACTCAATCCAATTCTACTATTTGATTTCAGAAATGGATTTTGAACACAGGCCTGTTTGACTAATCATATAGTCAATTTCCTATTCTTTTTTTTCTTTATTTAAATGTTGAGTGGCAGAGTTGTGTTTGGGAAGGCAGTAATTTCATTATACCAACAGAGGGAACTGCCATTCCAGCAAAGTGACAAGAGCCAAATTGGCCAGAGAAATATATTCCTTCCTAGGCTGAGGAGATCCACATGAGAAATTCAAGCAAAATGTCACCACTCAAACAATGACAACAGGATTACAAAAATCTAATTAGCTGTTTCATTAGCCGAATCCTATCTGCGGTGACAGCAAACAATGGCTATTCGGAAGCTGTCCATCCATTTTTAATACAGGCGCTGTCATGGAGATAGAAGGACTAATATATTCTCTGCATTACCTCTGATCAGAGTGACTTCAAGGAGGCATTTTGTCTAGAAATGAAGATTTAAAGGAACAATGCATCTCTAAAATCACAAATTGCCTACATTCTGTTGAGGCAGTCTTTGCTTTTCTCTCTGCTACATCATTTAATTGATTTTGTTTTCTGCAACTGTTTGGGCAGGAGCATCCTAAAAACTTCAGTGCTAAATAAACATACGTAGAAATCTAATAAAGAAGCCTAATTAAGATTAATTGAACTGTTGGAGGTAAATGAAGATAACATCAGCAAGAGACTATTCACATTTTGAAAATGGAAAGCAACACCTTCATTCCCCTTGTAAGTTTCATTAATTTCATTTTCATTAAGCCATAATCAAAATAATACTGCTGGAAGTAAGCATTGAGGTTGCAGTCTGAAACAGCAGGGATATTTCACATGAATGTGTAATCCTCACTTTGGACTGTGACTCATAGATTCATAGATTCATAGATGCATTAGGTTGGAAAGGACCTACAAGATCATCTAGTCCAACCATCCTCCTATCACCACCCCTACCCACTAAACTACTAAATCAAATCCCTTAGCACCTCATCTAAACGCTTCTTGAACAGCACTAGGGATGGTGCCTCAACCACCTCCCTAGGCAGGCCATTCCAGTGCCTGACCACTCTTTCAGAGAAAAAGTTTCTCCTCAAATCTAATCTAAATCTTCCTTGGCGCAACTTGTGGCCATTCCCTCTCGTCCTGTCACTAGTAATCTGGGAGAAGAGGCTGACCCCCTCCGCACCACAACCCCCCTTCAGGAAGTGGTAGAGTGCAATAAGGTCACCTCTGAGCCTCCTTTTCTCCAGACTAAACAATCCCAGCTCCCTCA
>VXAB01001444.1:269776-309912 GCA_013399175.1 Odontophorus gujanensis | reverse complement strand
TAACTTTCCCTGACACTGAGGTCAGGCTGACAGGCCTGTAGTTCCCCGGATCTTCCTTACGGCCTTTCTCGTAGATGGGAGTCACATCAGCCAGCGTCCAATCTTGTGGGACCTCTCCAGATAACCAGGAATGCTGATAGATGGTAGAAAGCGGCTTGGCAATCACCTCTGCCAGCTCCCTCAGCACCCTTGGGTGGATCCCATCTGGTCCCATGGACTTGTGGCAGTTCAGATGGAGAAGCAGGTCTCTGACTGTCTCTGCTTGGATCACAGGGGGTGCATTATGCACTCCGTCCCAGACTTCCAGGTCAGGGCAAAAAGTACCCTGAGGATAACTGCTCTGTCTATTAAAGACAGATGTGAAGAAGGCATTGAGAACCTCAGCCTTTTCCTTATCCTCCGTGGTTACATTCCCTGCCGCATCAAGTAAAGGAGAGAAATTCTCCTTAGTTCTTCTCTTGCTGTGACGATTTACTTCATTTACTCTAGGCTCCTAAATACAGCAGAGCTTGCTTCCTCTAGTGCAATTTGTCATGGGAACAGCTCCTCAGACTGATAATACAGTCTCTCAAGTATTTTGGGCCAACACTTGTTGCTGTATCAGTCAATGATATTTCCTACTTAAAGCACTCAGTGGTACCACCAATAAGAGATGGTTTTGGGATTCCAGTTTAAAAAGACACTTATCCTTAGCATCTTTAATTGTGAAAATCTCCTTACAAAAATAAATTTAAAACTAAATAAAATTGATATAATTTTAATTATTCAAGACAGATTCAAGAACAGAGGTCTCATTAACAAAAAAAAAAAAAAAGAAAAAGCACACTTGACTATGTTTATTTATCTATACATTCATTCTTCTTCTTTTAAGTCCTTGAAAAAACTAAAAATGGTCTGATTTGTATAATGTAGCTCACATTAAAAACCAACCACCAAGAGAAGGAGACAAATCTGTCATAAAGAGGGTACGAATTAGAGCTCCCAGCCAGAAGTCTTTTTCAGAACATTGCTACCTACTCAACTTTTCAACAGACTGATACACATCAAGTCAATATACATAAAAGATCTCCTCTATTATGTTACTAATTCTGTTGCTGGGATATATTTGAACAGCAACATAGTTTTATTATCATGATTCAGAAGAGCTTGCATAGAGTAAAATGTTCCCAAGGACATGGCAATGCCTGTCAGCTACACATGGACACAGAAAATCCAGCAACTTTTCCATGTAACCATGGACTAAAATCCATGCTTTGTGTAACACAGGAAGTACACAGGAAAAGGGATCTCATTGTACAATAGACAGAGTTTGCTGCCATACAAAAAACAATCGTTCCCTGCCAAGTAATGCCATTTATTTGTCCTTCCTAAGTCATTATTTCAGGCAACAAGTTTATTGAGCAATCTCAGTACCTTAAGTGGAATTCAAAATACCATAACTTTCCAGAAGATCTCAGTAATAAAACGTTTTCAGCATACTGAGAAAACTACGCTGAAGAACTGAGCAACATCTTCTAATTATATGCATCTGATACCTGTCTGTAATTAACTTTATTTTTTATTTTTAGAATTAACCCCTAGGCTTTGAACAGCCACAACAAAAACATTTTCTATCTTAGCATGCAACTCTTGAATACCCACTTGGAAATCAGAATCAGTGGAAAAATAGAATAACAATCAGGGAAAGAAAGAAAAAAAATCACAAATAAATAAATTAACAACCACTTCTTCAAATTCAGCCTACCCAAGCTGGAAAGTCCCAAAGCATTTACAGAGAAACAGAATAAGTAATTCAATTTCAGGTACTCAGAAGCACATACAATGATCCAGCTAATAATATGGTTCATTTTCTTCCTATAATAGTTCTACCCGGTCCCTGCACTGAACTGAAGTGCTTCAGAAATTCAGCAAGAGGAAATAGAGCCACAGTTGTGATTTCTGCATTCTCATCTGTTTGTCTTGTTAACTGTGGACTTGAGGTGAGAAAATATTCCTCTCTTTGTTAAAAAGTAAAAAAGAAATTAAAAAAAAATTTCACAGAGGAAAGACAAATCTTATACACTCGGCCAAATGTTATCAGAAAAGCAGAGCCATCATTCAGGTTATTTGGAATGAATATTGCAATGGAATTAGTAGACTCTATAAATGTTTCAATTCATAATCAAATTAGCAGCAAAAGGTTTAGAGAGTGAATTCAAATAGACATTCCATGCAGACTTCATAATTTTTCATTCCTTCCTTTTATTTAGGGGATAATAATTAAATGTGGTTTAAAATTGAATGTAATAAAGTACAGCTTAGAGAGATTCAGGATTCTTAACAAAAATAATTAGATCCTCTGATATTATTTGAAACCATACAGCCATACAACTACATACCCTCATTAAAGTTTAAGAAAGGAAAAAAGAAAGAAGGGAAGATGAATTTGTCAGTTTTATTGGAATCCAGAATGAAACTCTCTTTAAAGAGATATCTTCAATTTTTATTCTATCTGGGAAACTCTATCTGTACTTCTTTCCTACTTTTCACTAAACTGAGACTTTTCACAGAAGTGGTTTTCAATGGCATTTATTTGGTAACAAAAATGTAAAGTTAAAATTAAATCTCGGAACTAAATTGACAGTGTACTCAGGAAATGTGAAATGGAAACGTAAGATTAATTGATAGGGTATCTGGATTACTTCTAACAGCACAGTGCAGCTGAGCAATCAAAACCATCCTGAAGCTGCTCTTAGCACAGGTGCTATAATAACTTTGGATGCTGGAGTTCATTGTCACAGAGGGGGGGAGAGGGAGGCACCTACAGACAGCAGAGCCTTGTGCCTTGCAGCTCTTACTCTGAAATCAGCAGTTGGTCTGGGGCAATAGCAACATACCCGTTGTTTGTCTGAGAGTATTTTATAAAATATAATAAGAAAGAAAGTAGAAAATAACACAGAAACCGTTATATTTATGTGGACACATATCATTAAAAAACATTCTTCAATAGTGTATTTCTCTGGGTTGATTAGGTCTGATAGAAAAAGTAGCCTATAGCTGCTGTTAAAATCTCAATTTCATCTTCAGAGAGATACAGATAAAGATATTTTTCCTTCGAATTTGTATGAGAATATCACTTTGATGACATTACTGAAGCTCGGCACTTCTTTACTTAATGATAACAAGGGTCACATCGGGGAAGAGACATTGCTGCTCAGTTCTTTGAAATAAAAAGTAACAGATCTTGAAAGTGACCTTTGTAATTCATGCTGCTAAACTGAGAATTGGCCTTCATTCCTTTTCTATTTCCAACATTCTTTTCTTCTAGCTGCCATCGTATTTTCTAAAGAACATAAAACCAAAGTTACAGAGTTGATCTTTTCAGTGAAAAGAACTCTCTTTACTAAGTTCTAGCATTACACAAGGAGTAATTATGTATCCATGTGTCTATCTGAAAAGAGTAAGTCAGATAGTCTGACAAAAAGGTGTGCAGCTCATTCAGTTTTGGTGGGATAGTCTAACTGGTTGAAGTATAACTCTATTTTAGCTATTAAAGTTCTGCTTACTTACACTTATATTTTTTCTATCAGCTCCATTCAAGACTTTCATTTAAAATGTCTTAAGCAAGTAAGATATTAGTCTGTGGAACAGATTTTACAGCCTGTTAGAAATAATTTAGATACTATTACATATTTCTATGGTTACTACTCTTATCAGTAGGAAAGGCCCTTATTATATTTATCCATTAACATATTCATCATTAGTAAAATCTGATAATACTTAAAGTATTTAGTCAATCTCAAAAGTGCAATGGCCCCAATTTATTTCTGCTACGTGTTACTTAGCCATCACAATTACAGTTTTGCTCCTGTACAACCAGGTAAACAGAAACAACCTACATGGTAAGACAAGGCAAAATCCTCATCTAAATAAACCTTTCTCACTGAAATTTGAAAGTCCCTATTTTTACCAGCCAAAATTTAAGTTTTTTAGTTTTGTGTTGCTTTTAAGCATTATGTTTCTGTCTCTACAGGATACACTTCCCTTTCTGTCCACAAAAGAGCAAAACAAGCAATACGTACAGTACTCATACTGCTCCATCAGTAGAAAGTAGTTGGTGGATATTGTCCCCTCCTTTGCAAGCATCATAACATTCTGTTTTAACCTCATCTGACAGATCTGTTTTTATCGTGACAGCATTCTAACATGAACTCTGAATCTACTTAATTATGTTTTGGTCTTTTCATAATTTTCTTCTAAGTGATTCAGAAAAAGCATTTTTCGTAGTTTTTAACTTACATTTTTTACCTCTGTTTACAATATTTCTGATAGTGATCAGACTAATTAAGCTTATGGTTATTAGGAGACATACTTTTTCTCTCAAAATAGATAGGAAACAAATTCATTGAACAGGACCTATAACTTCACAGATAAAATTGTAACATGATACAACACTGGAAAGACAAAGTTAGAAGTATTTCAAACAAGAACAAAGTATTTTGATCAGAAATGATAGCAACAGTGATGAATCAAAAGGTATTATGGCTTAATAAAAGAAGAAGTTATTTCATCATGATTCAGAGTCACTTATCAGAGATATGACACATTTCTAAAAGCCTATAGTTCATCCTCCAGTTGTTGAACTCTAGCCTTCTCACATTAACTAGGAAAGACTAATACATTTTTTCCAGTGCTTACATGATAGCGTACTAAGGCTTGCACATTTGTTATAGTAACAAATAGGCAGATGCAAAATATCCATGAACAGGTAATCCAGGCAACTAATTGATAGTGCCAGAGATTCATAAGCATCTGAACTGACTGTACAGTCAGATTGGATCAAATGAAGTTTACTACCTCAGGTGCAGTTTATGCCAGTACAACCATAGTTCTCTAGTGCGATGAAAGATAGGCACTACAGAGCCCTGTTAGAATTGTGCTGACTTCCTATTACCTAGCTCAGGTAACTACCATCTTTCTAGGACTTCTCCAGACTTGCATAACAGAATAATTGAATCATTGAAACTAATGAGTTAAAAGAAACCTTCGAAGGCCATCTAGTCCAGCTCCCCTGCTGTGAGGACACCACAGCCAAATAAGGTTGCCCAGGGCCTTATCCAACTTTGCCTTGAAATTCTCCAGGGACAGGACAAGACATCAAGTACATCACTATGCTTGATATGTAGAGAATCAGAAGCATCCCAAGCAATCAGCAGGAAAAAGAACTAACAGGATAAGTTAACAAAGCCTTAGAGAAATAAAATAGGAATTAAGCAGAGAAAGTTTAGTAATTTCAAAGTTTGCTTCTCCCTACCTGACCAATGATTGCCTGGTCAATACAGACTATTTACATCATTCTGGTGCCTTTTTTACATTACAGTTCAGTGCTGTATGTTCAAAGAAAGCTAGACAGCCTCATGTGAACATAAGGAGACAATACAGTAAGCCAAGACATCCATCTGTTAAGTATGGTTGGAAAATTGAGTGTAGGAATGTGCAAGTTGTCCTTCCAAAAATCAATTCAAAGTCAGCAGGGGCAATCAGTGTTGAGTATGAATCACTATGTCCTATTGATTCAACTCAACTTCATATGATAAAGTATCTCATGCTGAGACAGACACACACACTATCCCCATCATGTCTTACTTCATATTATTTGGGTTTTGAGGTATCTCAGATGTCAAAGAACCTGAACATAGAGCTAGTTGAAACTTGTCAGCTAAAACTCCAGCACAGTTGGTATTGGACAAAGGACAATTAAACAGCTCAAAAATAACTGTAAATAAACAGGGGGATACCAACAGTATTTATCAGAGTATCACACAGAAGCAGTGTCTTGAGTAGAGCACTTAAGACAAAGATAACAAGCAGACAGATACCCACTGGGGTATAGTCCTCTCCTTGACAGGCTTTGTAGAAATGTGACTATTCCTTTTACTTCTTCTTGTGGCAGGTTAGTCCCTTCTCTAACAGATGAAATCAGAGTAATGCTAGTTTTCCAATTCATCAAATACAAGATTTAGCAGAAGATTTGACCAGCTTGTTTTTCAAAAGGTAATACATGTAGTTTGTTGCTGATTCTGGTTCAGTAAACAACCTGCATCTGACGCTAAGAAAGTAATTAAAACATACATTTTTCAATGCAACACAAGGGACTATGGCCATAGAAATTCCTTTTGAAATTCATGGCCAAACTGAAGCTAGTACTACCTTAAAATGTTGCTCTTACAAATCTGACTTTAAAATAAGGTACAAGAGCAATTTTCTGTAAGGACAAAGCCTCAGACATTTCTATGAGCCTTACAGCTTCAGTCAATGAAGACAGATTTTGACATTATTTAGGGAGAGTTCTTTCATAAATATGCATTCTGTAAACTCCAATGGAAGAATAAATGCCAACAGATCAGTAAATATATTTTTAGGCAGCATTTAAATTGCATATTTATTAAGTTTCTGGGAGACTAAAATTGATAGCTTGGAGATGTTTCAGTCTGTTATGTAAACTTATTTTTAATGCGTTTTATTATGAAATAATAGAACTGTAGAACTAAGTGGATGGGATCCATTAGGTCATCCTGTCTCTCTCTCTGCTTAGGCTGGATTATTTCTATAAATTTTATTAGTCATGGGCAGAGAAAGTCAATGTATATTCAAGTCATCCCTTTTCTAAACAGATCTGCAGCTTCTCACCATGATCTCTCTTTGCTTGAGATCAGAAAACCATAAAGCAATCAAAAATATAATTTAAAAAACCCATTCTTATCCAAATAAAGAGAAATCTTAAAAAAAATCAAGGTACAGCAGCTTACAAAACACATCTAAAACACTGCACTTCTATATCTCTCATGCTACTGCATTGTCTAATTGGTAACTTAATTCCTTGGGATTGATTATATGGAAGTTTTAAGAAATAATTTGTGTTAAAAACAAAATCTAAGCAAAAATAATAGCTAGTAAAAAATGGATGTAAACTTCCTTTACTCCATGCCAGCTAAAAATAGTGAATGACAGCATAGAGTAGGACTACTGACTTCCTCATTTATTTTTACTTTGTATTTAATAATCCAGAGCTTTGAAATCTGATCAACGCTGATGATGTCCAATTATATTTATAATGCCACTGATTAAGAACTCACATATTTGAAAAGTGCTACCTAATGATTGATTTCTATTTTCATTCTATTCCATTCTATATTTCCATATTTCATTCTATTCTATTTAATGATCTCATTTTCATGGTATAGGATGTCATTTTTTCTAGCTCTTCACACAATATTTGCAACAGAGTGAGAAAAATCAGGATGCTTCTACACATATATCATAAAAGTCAAAAAAGGAAGAGATACAATTTATTTGCATGTACTTTGGAGTTCCATCTGAATAATATAAATAANACCAGACAAAACATTCTATCTTGTAGTGTTTAATACTCTCCAGTTTGATTTTAAGTCCTATAGCTATTCTTGCATGGTCACTTAATTTTATTTTTATTATTTTATTATATTTATTTTATTATATTTATTATTATAATTTTATTATTGAGACCAGGGGAAAACACTGACATTTTAAAGCAGAAATACTATTAAAAAAATTATATTTAATTTAAGATATATTTTTTCTTTTCCAGAATGGAGTAGCTCTCATTAATGGGGAAATGGAAATACTAAGTGAGACTATAAATTATCCACAAAACAGCCTCTAAGCAGATCAGGTCCACAGACAGACGTTATGTACAGATTTCCATACAGCTAAATTTATAATTTTAATCGCTTACATTCTTTATTTCCTGTTGTAAAAACAAAAGCATGCCTAAGTGCATATAAACTGTGAGATCCTCTGCTTGAAGTTTTCAAACTGCCTAAGAAGGGGAGAATAGCATAAAATATTCATTAAAAGATTTCTGACCCCAAAGTACAGACTAAGTATAGACAGACAATTGTAGATATATCCCCAAGAACTCTCTCAAAAGCTTCACTGTACAGAGAAAAATGGAAAAAAAATAAGGCTTGTCAGGAGTTCCCTTGGTCTACAGAAAGCCACAGTGAACAGGCAGTTTCTAGAAATCTTGGAGGGCTTCTGAGTTCATGGGCTAAACTTAGTTTACATGGCATATGTAGACTAAAACCTGCATCAGAATGTTTAATCCAGTCCAAACTGTAAAATTTCATAAGATGTCGAATAAATCCTCTGATCTTTATCCCACACTGAATGTCATTTTATCACCATCAACATTTCAGGAACACGTACGCTAGCTGGTGCAGTACTCCACAAGTAATTAGTATGCTCCATTTATCTATCCCAAAAGAGGTAGTCTGGTGTCCAGTGTGAACTGATTTATTCTAAGGTAGATATGTGTTGCAAGATTAAGTTTAATCCTAGAGCTCAAAATAGGAAACCAACCTTTTAGCATTTTTTCTATTTTCATCCTTTTCTACCAGCTTCCTGTTCTTCTGTAGTGCCAATTAATGATGCTATAGAGAATAGCACCTACGCTCTAGGATTTTGTTTCCTACTGTAGATAAAATAGAGTGTTCTTTTTATTTAAAAAGTTAATTATTCCCTTTGCTATACTCCAAACTATCTATTTCCACACTCCCTTCCCCCAGAAATATTATTTCATCTTTATAGAGCTTGTCTAGTATATTTCCATGATCTCAGAAAACGACATGTGAGCACAAGCACAATGATATACATAAAACTCATGCTACACACAAGCACCTTCTGTTTTGCTTGATGGGAAAGCTGGTGGAGCTATGAAGAGTTGAAGAATGCATATCGCTGAATAAAAAGTGAAGGACTTCAGCAAAAGTCTGTGAACTGACTATGCCTTCTGAAACAAAGAATAATCCTAAAAAGCAGCAGTAAAAGATGCAGAGGGATAGCAGAGAACAGAATCTATTTGTTTTCTATATGCTGTATGCAAGGGAGTTTTAATTGATTTGAGGCTTAGTTCATTAGTCAAATAAATTGGATCTTAGCCTGCTGCACCCTAGCCAGCCCTTACTGCATGCTATTAGTGCACACTGCTCTTTATTGGAAGTATGCAACACAAATTTGAGCTGAGTCAGGTTTTTAGAGTTTACACTAAGTATGAGTGAAAGGAAACAGAATATCATAATGATTCATTAGGCTTAAGCTCAAAATTTTGCCTCGATGGTTCTCCAGTTCTTTAAAGTACCAGTGAAACCAGAGAAATATTAGCAGTAGTATTGTTCCTTAAAAACAGACTAAAACCCTTCAATTAGGTCTAAATGATCTGTGGATCAGGGAAATTCCCTGTGTAAAACTCTGTATATTAAATTTTATTCTCAAAGGCAACATCCATATGAGTTAATTACATCCAGAACTGTTGCAAGATCAACTTTCAGAGAACAGATCAAGCTTCTAGCAAGATTAGTCTTCATGGTTATGTGGCTACACGATCTCTGCTGACTTCAGTCCTCTTCCCCTAACCAGGGGACTGTTTTGTAGAGTGCTAGTAGGCACATCCTAGAGCCACAAGACTTGTTCTAACAGCTTGGTGGCATGCCATCATGTATAAGTGCTCAGGTTATTTCCTTAAGAGTGCTGAATTCATAGAACTATGAAAATGTAGAATATTCTGAGTTGGAAGAAACCCACATGGACCTTAAGTCCAGCTTCTGGCTCCACACAGGATCACACTCAAAAAATAAAACCATTTTTCTGGGAGCATTGTTCACACACATTCTCCACCTCTGCATTCAAGCTAATTTTTAAATAGAAACATACAAAGAAATTGAATTAATGGGGTTTGACTGTTACTTTTGTTTCATATTAAACATCTTCATACTCTCCTTTTAACTTTTTTTTTTTGTTAATGAGTAATTTCATAGAATATTTGAACAAATAAAACCTTCAGATCCTACCCTATTCTTACTTATATAAATGCCGGAACTTTTCTCCTCTTCCTGAAACCCATATTTCTCACATCAAGCATTCAAAGAACTCCCTTCCATAGAGAAATGACAGCTAATGAATTGTAACATGCATTTCTCAATTTACTTATTACCTATTAAGCTTTCTTTTGCTCTCTTATTAAATACACACAAAGATCCTACACGGAGATCTACCTCAATAAAATATATCTAAAAGGCTGCAACAATTATTGTCACAAAAATAGTACAAAGGTAATACTAGAAAAGTGAAAAAAGTAGAATAACATGCACAGGCACAAGGCTTTACTGATCAAATTATGTATTCCTTTAAAGTCAACTCTGAACTGTATTGCATTATTGATTATTGTATTATTTGAGCAGTAATTAAAATAGGAATTTAATTTGAAAAAGAAAATCTTTTTCCTGAGGAAAGGAGACCCAATTAAAATGTTAAAGTGAAAAGGAATATCAGTTACACATCAAATTGGTTTGAACTAATTTTCTATAAGAGCTCACTAAAAACATGATTAATCTTTCAAAGTTGAGGCCAAAAAAAAAAAAAACAAAAAAAAACCAACCAAACAAAAACTCCATGAACAAGTACAGATTTCTGATACCCAGTGTGTATTTTGCATCTTTCTACTATCCAGTTCTTCCTGAATTAAAAGTACTCCATCTTATGGCTGAGAACCTTTTTCAGTCCTTACTGATGATAATAGAGCTGAATGCACCAAATGCTCTTCAGCACTGCTGGGACAAAATGATCTTGGTTTTCCTCCTTTCAGCTTCAATCCATTAGTCTTACATTTCATATCTCAGACAAAAGATGTGTGCATTTCCACGCTTCACACTATTCTTTCCAATTTCTCATATATCTCAATTTATAACTTGGAAGACTTTGATCAGTTGCACTCAGTACTGCCAGATTTTAGTAGTTTTGAATTCATTAAAAACTCTTACTTTTTTTAATAGACAAAATACGTCAGTGTTTCAAGATGTACAAGAGAAATGGCTAAGATTCAATTTCAAAGTACAATTATGTGGTAACTTTAGAAAGCCATTCTCATTTCCTGACCAGACAACCCTCTAGGAATTCATTTATTTTCCCCCTGTCCACAATTACTGATAGCCTACAGACCCAGTAAAAATAGGAGACCACCTGCACAAGCATTTATTGTTTAGGGAATGCTTCCCTATTTAACTTCTCTGTTCCTTGAACAAGGCAAGCAAATTCAGACGAAATTGCTCTTGAGAATGTCTTCCTCTGTATGTGATGTGATAGAGATCTGATAATATCTAGCTACCCTAAAAAAAAATATGTGCATATAAGGAACTCTCGTATATACCAAACTAACTTAATGATTTATAACACTTGTGAACAGGACCAACTTGTAATTATTTATATCACATTTATGATACATAATAACTCTTAATTGTTGTCCCAGAGCAGTAGCCTTCAATCTTATCTGTTCAGAACTAAGATTTACTAGCATCATCATTACATCTTAATCAAAGGAGCATAACAACAACAAAATCATCGTTTCATTCTATTCAAAAGTTACAGAAAATGGTCTTACTGGGAGCTATGTAAAATATTATGACTTTTATTTGTTTTCCTATATCCTCTTCCTATGTTGAAATTATTTTGGATAATGATCTCAGAAGGCTGAAGCATGCTAACAACATCTATGGACAGAAGTCCTGCCATTGATAGTATTGTACTACTCTTTGTGCACATAAGTTGTGGACAGATTTTATTAGAAGGTCAAGTTCTGGAGCAAGTAACATGACATTCAGTCGCTCAAGGGCTACAAAAAATCCTACCTACTTACCACTTACAAAAAGTTAAAAATTGACTTTATTTCTATAACTACTCCTCACACATATCAGCCTGATGAAACATGCTAATGTCTTCTGTATTCCTCTAAAATCAGTGCATAGTACCTTATTCTTGCTTTTGCGAGTTCCATATTACTTTTGTGAACCACATAAAAGCAATATTGGTTGTCACTGTTATGTAAATTACATCCCTTGAGTACTTTTCACATTTTGAGAAATTGTAATAGAGTTCAAAGAGTTCTGTTTCAAGTGTTGATATCTGTAACTCTTTGGATTTCTGTTCATTTCATATTTACACACTCTTTTACAGTCAGTAGAATAAAATTAAGTTAACAAGGGTGCTGTACTGTGTATTATTTTCCGGTTATTTCTAGGTTTACCAGCCACTTATTTTGGGTCATCTTCCATTTTATTCTTGTGGGAGTTGGAAGCAATTACATGGCTATTAGCAATAGTCTTCAATAGCATTCATATCAATAGCAGTTTTGTGTACAATTAGTTTTATAAAACTTCCCATGCCTGGCATTATTACAAAGTGGGTAATGATTTGTAATTACATTTTAAATACTCTAAAAATAGTTAATGAGGCTCTGTTCTTCTACTGTATGGAATTTAAGAGGAGAAAACCTACCACGTAAAGCAATAAATCCTGTATTATAGTGACAGTCTTATTTACACAGGAACAGCTTCCTGGTCACTACAGTGAACATGGTAGAACAGGTTATACTTCTTACAAAAGTTTCATCCCATCTTGAGTACTGCATCCAAGTCTGGGGTCCCCAGCACAGAAAAGATGTGGAGCTTTTGGAGGGGGTTCAGAAGAGGGTCACAAAGATGATTAGAGCTGGAGCACCTCTCCTATAAAGACAGGCTGAACGAGCTGGGCTTGTTCAGTCTGGAGAGAAAAAGGCTGCAGAGAGATCAAATTATGTCCTTCCATTATTTAGAGGGAGATTATAAACATGAGGGAAATTAACTTTTTACACTGATGGTTAGTGATAGAACAAGGGGGAATGATTTTAAACTAAAGTAGGGAAGATGTGTATTAGATGCCAGTGGGAAGTTTTCCACTGAGAGGATGGAGAAGTGCAGGAACAGGTTGCCCAGAGAGGCTGTGGACATCCCTAACCCTGGAGGTGTTTAAGGCCAGGCTGGATGGGGCACAGGGGAATGTGATCTAGTACTTGATCTAGCAGCTGGCAACCCTCGCTTTGGAAGGGGTTTGGAACCTGATGGTCCTTGAGCTCCCTTCCAACCCAAGCCATTCTATGATTCTATGATTCTATGAATCAATGGAACACGGCAAATAGAAAAGAAGATGAGAATATTTAAAACATTTGAGAGGAACCAATAAATAGGAAGCAATAGTGAAGCATAAACTGGAAGACATATTAGGCACAAAAGGTTTTTCCTCCTGTCTAGGCATTAGGATACTTTTTTATATTCATGATTTGGATTTAAAGCTCTTCTTCACAGGCTGTTTGCTCTTTAAAAGAACATGTAGAGATGTGAATCATGGTGAATCATAACAATTTGGAACTTCAGGAAACAAACAGGAGATCTTAACTTGATTTTCCTCAGAGTACTCTAAAGTGTCATTCACTAGTTCACCTCCCGAAAATAGTAAGGCACAAAATGGTTTAAATGATGAAAATGTGTCCCTTCTATTGAAGCTGGGACATGGTATAAGAGCAAACCCTAATCACAGAGATAGAAGAAGAAGGCAAAATGTGTTAGGATCATATAGTCAAGGCACTTAAATAGGAATGAACATTTTCCATGTTGAATTGCAAAGCTGAATAAAATTCAGGGGCAAACAATGGGTACACTGTAAGTCCAAATAGGAGAAATTAATCTTTTCTAGGGTCTTGTGTACTTCTTACCCCATCTCTGAATGAGAGACAGGTATTAAGTGGGAAGACAACATCTCCAGTTTAGGCAACTACTGAAATATGAGCTTTTTTAGAATTAAGAGTTTTTATCTTTCTCCCCCTACCAATAAATAAATAAATAAATAAATAAATAAATAAATAAATAAATAAATAAATAAATAAATAAATAAATAAATAAATAAATAAATAAATAAATAAATAAAGCACCTACGCTGCAATGTCACTGATACTGGACATTTAATTCTCCAGCTCAGCAAGCTTCTGCAGTCGGTTTATCAGAGTGAATGATTGCTATTTATATGTCATACCTTCAAAGATATTACTCAAAACTTTAATTAGAAGAAGCTTAAGCTAGAACTACGGAATACACGGGATGGAGATTTCATAATGACTAAAAAAGAACATTTGGTTGTAGTCACTCAAGCACATACGATGTGAGATGTGCAAGAACAACCCTGTCGCAAAGACATTATTTGCAATTTCATGCCATGCAGACTCAGCAATGTCATCGCCAAGAATTATAGATAGATAACTAGTGAATAAAGCTTGAGCCACTAGTACTCAAATGAGTCATAATTAGGAAAGAATGAACTATTGTTTATTATAAAGAATACACAATTCAAGATATTATAGATATACAACTGATAATTGGATAAAGAAATTTAAACGTGAGGAGCAATGCAAATGAAAATATTCTTCATGTTGCATTCTATAGCTACTATATTGCGTATTTCACATGCTTTCTTTTACACTCTTTGCAGTAAGCAAGATAAGCTGAACTTGGATTTACCTCAGTAAAAAGCACTTTTAACTTTACCTACAGTGTTATTCACTTCAAAGAACAGTTTTGGAACTACAAACTTTGAAAATGGAATCACTGCCTTCTGTATACAACTAAATGAAGATAACTCAGTATCACCTACAAGAAAAATTAGTTTGGGATGCCAGCAAAACATAACCAGAGCACACCATATCAGATAAATATTTTCTGAAAAACACGGTTGTGGTTTTCAAGGTAGTCAAGATTCTTGCAACTCAGGTGGGACTTAAAAAATACAATTTATAAAATTTAAATAGATGAAATACATAAATACTGGTTGAAGATCATTTAAGTATTTAAACAAAGTAGGAGCATAAGACTGCATTTAAATAGCTTAATCATTTATTCTACTGAAATTATTTAACTGCTTTTTTCAGTGTTGAAATATCTTTGAATAGCACATTAAACAATGTCTAGCATTTACAGGACATTCTCTCTGTTGGTTTTTTTGTTTGTTTGTTTGTTTGTTTTGTTTTATTTTGCTTTGTTTTTTCCTAAGTGGTGTATACTGTATGGCATGGTTTTTTTTCCCCATACCACTCCATTTTGAATTTATTAATAAATGTATAATCATCTCCCTATCTCCGTCTTACCTATAATTATGTGATGCCTGTTTTCTTAAACCATATAATATTTCCCATATAATTACTGAAAAAATCTCATGAAAACTGTACATATGGATTGGTTAAATGAGTGAAGTTCATAGCTCCAGTTCACATTGGTGGCAACAGGACATCATACTTAGTAATCCTCACTTGATGTGGTATAGCTGTGAGTAGTGAAGGACATAACGAGGTATTCATATCTCAATACAAGCTTTTTTTTTTTTTTAACAATGAAAATTCAAATATAAATCAAGGATGTCACTAAGAAAATGTACAGCCATTCTTTTCTAGCGAAAAAGCAAAAATGAAAGGAAACCAAGGAGAACAAGCAAATGGCCTCCTGAGTTTTACTGCTATGGAATATGTGGTATGTATACAGACACACACACACATATACTTCCAAGGGCTGTTCTGAAAGTAATGCCCCATTTTTGTTTATGCTGGGCTGTGACACCAGAGGAGGATGTTGACAGTTTGGCAGTAGAGACTGAACCTTCCCGCCAATACGCCATTCCATTTTGTTGCCGTGTGACAGATGGCAGCACACGGGCAGTCTGACAAAATGGCGTCTGACTTGAAGGTGCATGCAAAGTAAAGGTGTGGCATAGGAGTCTTTCATGCAGAAAAAATTCCACCTATTGCCATTCACTGGTACTTGCTGAATGTATGGAGACCAAACAGTGGGTGTGAGCACAGTGAAATGGTGGGTGGTGCATTTCAGCAGTGGTTACAGTGACAGAGGATCACTCTGGCTATTACAGATTTTGAGAGTACAGTGTGGAGGCCATCCATCGCTGACAAACATGCATACTTAATGGTGGCAACTATGCAAAAAAGTATTGTTTTTTAGGTGAAAATTTGCTCCATCAAATAGTGTTATTGTGCCCTCTGTATCTGTTGTATCCAGAGAAATGAATAAGAGGTACTACTTTTGGAATAAACTGTGTAAAAGTATTCTTCTGAAAGACAAGAAATTTAAGAATCTACGACTAGAAAAAAAAAAAGTTTAACAGCAAGCATGAATAGTTAGAAGTTAGGATAAACTCAGTGGAGAAAAAGTTTAAAAATGAGATATGATTTAACTTTCAGATTTTGACATGTGGCAGTTCTCTCAAGCAGAAAGAGCAGTGTGAGTCACAAGGTCAGTGACTCCATGAATCAGGATATATATCAGCACAGACTCGATTGTGGTATGACTAAGCACTCTGGACAAACAGCTCTAGACAGGATTAAATCAAGGATCAGAGGAAGTAAATTTTAGAGATATCCTGTTTGTCAAATAAATTGGTACAAAGCAACTCCAAGCAAGAAAGGTGTTGCACAATGTGTTACAGTGACTGGCCTCTGCTGTTTACTCCATGATGTCTGCAATTGTTCAGTAGAGAGCTTTAGAGATAAAGAACAATAAAGGATACTGAGTCCAACATCCTTAGTATTCTTTTCCAGAAGTATGTAGGAAAACAGATTTTAACATCCCAGAAAAACAAAACAAAACAAAGCAAAAAAAAAAAAAAAAAAAAAAAAAAAAAAAAAAAACCATATTGGTAACAGTATGATTTATTACTGTGCTCTACATTCTGTACCTATAACACAGAAAAGAAAAATTCATTAGATTTTCCCCTTCAGTGCTTATGAAAGTCTAAGGATTAACTGGACAAAGGAAGAAATACAACCCGAAATCTAGCAAAAGTTCTTTGAAAAGACATGCAATTTGCAGCTGAATAAAAGACTTATCATAGGGTATTATGCGAAAGCCTTTTCGGGTTTACTGTCCATCAGTATAAACCCCTTTTCAAGATAGGATGCAAGAAGGCAAATCAAATATACAGTAGTGAGAGGAAAGAGAAAAAATTGGAATGTAGTATTGCAAGAGAATGGATATGAGAAATTGGAAGTTATACATCAACAATTCTTATCTGATATATATGTATATATTTTATAAATATATTTAAGCTTTCATAGAATGTGTCAGTGCTCAGGTGTGAATTCAGTGCATTTTTATCTGAGAAGCCACTATAAATTGCTTCCAATAACACAACGAACTAGGACAATAAAAATCTTGATATCCATGTAAATTTCAGCCAAGATATACAGAAACATCTTTCTGACACATTTTCACAATATGCTCACTTTGCCAGCGAAGGCCACTTTGTCTTCACTGCATTTTCTGCCACTTAAGGAAAAAAAAAGAAAAAGCCAATATTACTCAGGTGATTATATTAATCCAGTTTGTATAAAATGACTGATTGAAGAAATAGTTGCAGAAAAAAAGCTGCAGAAGATTTTTTTGCACAGTTTCATCACCAAAACTAACAGGCTGCTTCCAAAGTATTTCAGACACAGAAGGCCACTAACTTGCTATGGCATGAAAGCAAGTCCTGACAAACTTATTCTGAGTGCATGCAGACTGGAATGCAAATAGCACAACAGGAAAATATGTGGAAATGAAGCTAGATCACATTTGATACAACAGAATTTTAGCGCCAAACAAACAAACAAAAAGATTTTTTATTGAACTGAGTGAATAACTTTGGTCAAAAAGGTGAGGCTATGAAAATCTCTTTTCATTTAAGTGATGCTTGCTTTAAGTTTTACCATTTTCAAAGTGAAACATTCAGTATTCTGATTATTCAAAACTTTCTTACATGTCGTAGTATTTTAATGAAATTCCTCCAATAAAGAATGAAAGAAGTGTTTTGGAAAAAGTCACTTTTCTAACCATCTCGACCACACTGAAAATAATTGTAGTTGATCTTCCTTACCCTCACTCCAAACAAATAAGAAATTCAATCACTTTTACAACCGGGGAAAAGATTAGAAATGCATACCCACTTATTTATTCAATAAAGCCGTGTCCTCTACAGTACTCCAGCAAAATATAGCTTTGTAATTGCAAAGATCATTCTCTGTGAGTATTTATGCTGTGGCTAATGCAATAAAGTTCTTAAGCTCTCAGCATAACACATTTAATAGCAACTGAAATGTACTGATTATTTTTCAGAGAAAAATCAAGGTAGACCTTCCTCCAAAGTCATGTCAGGTAGTGGTCACATTTCTTACTGTGATTATCAGCTATGCCACTAGTGAAGTGCTGTTGCAAGATAGCAGACTACACTCGCTTTAGGGACTGTTTGAAAGTATACTAGACAGACAGGGAATGACTCAACCCTTGCCCAGGATGACAAAAACAAAAATATCTGTTAACCTGAAAAAGACCTGAGATAAATGTGAACATTATGACTACTTGTGCAAATGAATGTATACATATATATGCGCAAGGAACAAAAATATTCAAATTCTTGTAGGCTCATTTCTCACCCAAACCCCAAACTATAAAGTCACTGAAACTATAGCTCCAGTTAGTGTGTAACACTGTATATATTCTGCAAGACCTCTGCTACGAACAGAATGAAAGCTTAAATGACATATAGAAAAGCATGAAAAGGAGTACTTTGCAGATACTATTATTACCAAAATTCTAGTAAAATAAAACAGAAACATTACTGGTATATGAAAGGAAAAGAGCAACATTTTTAAGCCCAAGGTATTTTTGTTATAGCTCAATGCTTTACAGTTTAAACACTTTTCTCTCTAGATTCTCAGCCTAAATGAGTTTACTGTGAAGAATCATCTATAACATTTAACATTTAGGAGTTAAGAATGGAATGCAATGGGGAATTCCAACTCTGCTCTCCAAATCACAGATCAGATGGCAGACATATGGTCAGGCAAACAACACATTACTGTCCTCTTTTCTGGGCTTGAAAGGTGTTATCTTGAAACACTTCTGAACAGATGAATTAAAAACATCTACACCATTCAGAAAGACAGATATCATCAAAAGGAAGACAAAGATCGGAATATAGCCTCAACAATTATCTGTGTTTCAGATAAAAGTACATCCTTCTACTGAGACAAATACTAGCAGAACCTAAGTATCTAGAAATGTACTGAGATCCTGCAGATGACTACAGCTGCATTTGAGATTTCAGGATGGTACTAGAGAGGCTGATCTCTCAACTATATTATGAAATAAGCAGGAATAGAATAGTTTAACTGCCAATCACATGGTCAGTCAGAATGTATCTATAGGAAGGCATAGCAACTCTGACTCTCTCCAAGCAGAGGACTATTGTAAATAGCTTGGCTGTTAAGTGCTGCTGTTATACACTATTGCATATGACAATTGAACACTTTTGATTTACCATCAATTCCTTTATTTTCAGCTCAGCTGAGACAAAGAAATTGCTGACAGACTGTGGATTTGCCAGTGTTTGTTGATGGCAGAATTCCTTAATCCACTTTACTGTGTGGCCTGAAACTGTGTTAGGTAAATTGACATTGACAAACAAGCTTGTAGCTTGCCATAAGTCTGAAATCTCCTCTTGAAGCATACTTCAGCTGGTCTCTGTTAATCATCTCTACCACTGGCAATCAGGTTTTTGTTAATATGGAGGTCACAATAATATGAATACAGAAGCTGCAGAAAGTCACTATTTTTATAAGCATCACTTTTTCCCAATTTGTACCTTCCTTTTTCTGTATTTAGCTGAAAGATTTCTACAGTGTTGAAGTTGAAGGATGAAAGAATAGGCTAACTTCAAGGAAAGAGCCATGCTACAGGAGGCTGGAAATAGAACTAAAGGGAAGGAAAGAAGAGGTTACTGCTTCTCAAGTACTAGGGTAGCACAGCCACAAGATACAGCTAGTGCTTCTCGATTAGATGGTAATCAGAAACCAAATACATAACATTAAAAAATACCAAATTGGTGATAAGTAAATCAGAATTCTCTGATAAAGTACGTAACCACGATGACTGCAGTTACTCTCATGTAGAGGTGATTAACTTGAACTTTCATCTACACCCATTTTAGAGATACAATATCACATTTTGCTTTCACAAAGAAGTAAGGCAGTGTTACTCTGCCGTACATCAGTATACAAAGTCACAATTAATTTTTTTGGGGTTGTCTGACCTCCTAAGGAAGCTTTATTAACAATTTTATAAACTATATTTCACTCCCTGAATGAGCTACAAAAGAAAACAAATTTACTAAATTAATTTTGCCTCTGAAGTAGACAATGACAGATAAGGAATGTGGGAAATGTGTAACATTTCTAAAATTTGAAGTAGTTACAGATATTATACGTACAAATACAAAGTCTCACCTACTTGAAACACTGAATCTCAGTTCTACATGTTTCAATCTTGTGAGAATAACATTTTGTGCAACATCAGTATCATATGTAACTTACAGTACAGTAAAGAAATCTGCTGATGGTTCTTAAGTCTCAGTATAAGACTAATACACGAAGCTGCAAACTGATATGATTAAACAAGACTGATAGTAGCTACGATGGCTGTTCCAAGAATAATGCTTCTTATTTTAATAGGTTTGCCCACAATGTCAGAGGTGGATGTTGGTAGTATGGTAGTAGAGGTTGAACCTTCCTGCCAATGTTCCATTACACTCTGCTGACATGCGACAGACAGCGGCGGAGGGGCAGTGTGACAAAATGGCGTCTGACATGGAAGTGTGTATGAAGCAAAAGCGTACAATTTACTTTCTCCATGTGGAAAATAAATGTACCCAGTGACATTCACAGATGCTCGCTGAACGTTTTGGAGCGCAAACAGTGGAAGTGAGCTCAGTGAGGTGGTGGATGGTGCATTTCAGCAGTGACAACAGCGACAGTGGGTCATCTCTGCTGGTGCAGATACTTATGAAAGCAGTATGAAGGCCGTCTCATTGCTAGCAAAAATGCACAGCTAATAGTGATGACTATGTTGAAAAATAGCATTTTATAGCTGAGCATTTGCTTTATCAAATACTGTTATTGTACTCCTCACATCTGTTGTAGATCCCATGAAAAGGAATAAAAGTCCTTTCTTTTAGAACAACCTGCATGAATTCTAGCCACTGTAAGATCAATCATTAAGCACTATAAGACACACTTAATAAATTTGGTTCCAGCTTTCTGTAGATTTACATGCAAAATTCCCTCTCAGCCCTGTAAGTATTGACTGGAATTCGAAACCTTGGCCCTACTTAAGACACCGGCAGAACTCCAATTGACTACAACACAGTTATGCAAGAACTAAACATATGAACGAGCCTGAAGTGGGTTAGCATCTTAAACCTCAGAATGCTCGATATCATAAGCAATTTTCACAGCCTTTATTTCCGTAGAGAACAGAAAGCGGACCTCATTAAAGCTACTTGAAAAATTCCTTCTGATGTTCTCAAAAGACGGGTTTTCTAACACATCAAAATTCCTTGGGTCATGTCTAAAGCCTTTATGAGCCAATGGCAGGAAACAGTTCGCTCTAGTCTCTGAACCCTGCTGGGAGAAGCCCGACCCGGTCCCTTCCCCGCCAGGCGGCGCCTGTCCTCCCCTCACCCCGAGTGCGCAAGTGAACCCGCGGCGGCAGGACTCACCCATTCTCTTCGCAATCGCTTTCCCACGCCGCCAATGGCTCTTCGGCTCCGCGCACCTTCCTCCGCGCACAGGAGCCCCCAGCACCAGTACAACAGCCGTCTCCACAGTCTCTCCGCCATCCCGGCCGCACCTAAGCCAAGCCGTGCCCGGTACTTTTCCACCAGCCGGCTGCTACCCGCAGGACCACCCCTCACGCGGAGCGTCCCGCTCCTCGCCCACATACACCCGCCTCGTGCTTCTCTAACGGCCGCCACGCGCGGGGGAACGCCGTTTTTTAGACACCATCGCGAGACCCTGAACGCTCCGTTCGAGGTCGGGCGCGCGGCACCGCCGCCTCTGAGCATTTCAGCCCGTGCTCCGCAGCCCGTGCTCCAGCCCCGTGCCTGGGCTGCTGCCCGCAGCTCTCCTCTCGGCTCTGCGTTAGCTCAGAGCGAGAGCCGCGCGTGTAAGCGGGAGAATCCATGGCTGCCCCCACTGCGTGCTCAGACCTGAGGCACGTGAGGGCTTCCTAGAGCTTCCCTATGCAGCTTGTACATCCCAGCTACCAAACAGGCAAGTGTGTCCGTTTATTTTTTAACATTTATCTTAAAAGATCTACTTTTCTTTCTTTTTAATCTGTATTCCTAGCAGTCAGTCATTCCTGCAATGTTTTGATGTGTGGTTGCTGGCGCTTACACGTTATTAAAGTTTCACAGTCACTTTGCAATCAAAAGCAAAAGGTTTGCTGAACAGTGACTTACCCAGAAACACGTATCCACATCTCCCGCTGATAATCTAGGAGAAAAGATAGCGGCTAAATATTTGATCTGAAGTTATTTTCTTCCTATTTTAATCCCCCCGACTGGCTGCTGCTCAGGTTTATCTCATTGCAGGGAGCAAAGAGAAATAGAGAAACCTCTCTCTGCCTCCTTGGGAAGCTGAAAGAGGCAGCATTGCAGAGGGTTCAAGAAGAAAAGGTGAAAATGAAACCTTGGTAGTTTTTGAAATAGAATCCCAGTGAAGTTGCAGTGTCTTTGGAAACAGTTGTTCACAGCTGAAGGAGCTGAAGAGTTCTGTTACCTGCCTGGAGAGCTAGGACCAATATCCATAGGTGTTCAGTTCAAATGAATGCAGGTGAATGGCCATAAAGCTTCTGAGTGTGCATGTCTATGTTTTCCTTTTAAATCAAAGATGATATTGATCAACATGTGCATTGCCTGTCCTCACTGCAAAATACATGTAATTCACAGGGCAGGTTGGTAGCAACCTCTTTAAGAAGATGACTGTCAAACATTTTACCTCCTTTTCCTCTAATACTCATTCATCAATAATGTCATAAGCTACCTACTTTGTTCTCAGAAATAAAAACATGTTCTTCACTAGTGTTTCGCCTGATGTGATCTGAGAATGTCACATGTACAACTCACTCACAGAGTTAGGTCATAGTGTCCTATCAGATGATACGTCACATATCTGTGCAAGACAGGGTTGGGGTTTTGTAAGCTTTTTGTCTATCTTTTTGTTCATTTAAAATGCAATTCCTCAGCAGTCTTTGCCCAAACATGCAGAAAAGAGAGAAGTGCTTCTTTTAATAGTTTCTCCTGTTGCCAGGCACTTAAAATTAAGAACCAAAAATAATGGACTGAAAAGAAACTCTGCCTTAGCTCACAGGCATGCTGCTCCTTATCTTTTGTAACACAAAGAAAAGAAAATAGCATAGGGATTGGGAACGGATTATTTACTTACTGAAAACACATAATTTTGTTGTTTCATTTTTTCAATTTATTTCTCAGCAAGTCACAGATCTATGGAAGCTGACCAACAGGTTAGGTTTGAGTTGCTGTGATGTAATAGATGAGAGTTTCTTGTATAAATATGTATTTATTTCATGCGGATCTATCTGCTGATAAGCTAAAATTGGAAATGAATTAAAGGGAAAATTTTGATAAATGAGTTGAAATTACTTACCTCTCACACAGAAAGGAAGTAAGAACGCTTCCCCTATCTCTCTCCTGTAACTGCATGTAATAGGAGAGAAAGGTCCAAAAATGGTCTGACAACTTTCTGAAAGGTAGATCATTCTTGCAGTATAAATAAGTAATGCGTGGAAGTTATCTGATAAATTGCATTAATAAATCTACCATCTAATTAAGCCATAACATTGGCATTTTATCTTTCACCTAAGTGTCCGGAGCAGTGAAATTTATTCATGCTTCTTGAGAAAGCTTACATCTTTCTTGTGCCACAGTCATGGGTATACAGATAGGAGCTTTCAGTCTAGATCTCATAGAACTGAAAGATGAAGAAAATTTTTCTAACTAAAGAAAATATTTAACATTCACACTATCATGAGTCCTTTAATATATGACTATATTTATTGGTCCATTCAGAAAAGGATCCATTTTGCTGAACAGAGTTAATACCACGTTTATTTTCATCGTGAATATCTTTATTTCCTTCTGTGTTAATACAGTCTTAAAAGACACATTTTGAATTAGAGAATTATGTCAAAATGGTATCCAGTATTATATTCTACTCATGTAAAATTCTTCCTGAGCAACTCTTCTCAAACATTTGCCAAAGCCATTGTACGCTGGTAGATACAGGGTCAAATTCACAGAATCATAAAATCATAGAATGGGTTAAAGACCTTCGAGCTCCAGACCCCCATTCTGAATGCAAATTCTGAATGGAAATCTCCTGCATTGGAATTCTATGTAGGAGGATCCAAAAGTAACGGCTCCTATTTATTTCCATGGAAACTACAACAAATGCAAGGAGTACAATAACACTATTTGATAGAGCAAATTCTCAGCTACAAAGCACTATTTTTCAACATGGTCACCACCATTAGTGATGAATTTTCGCCAGCAGTGAACAAGAATCTGCATGCAGTGTTTGTAGATGTCAGCATGGCCACCCACGGTTAGTCTTTTCACATTGCTGTTGCCATTGCTGAAATGTATCACTTCACTGTGCTCACATGTACTGCTTGGTCTCTGTAAACATTCAGCAAGCATCAACAAATGTCAGTGTGTGCAATTTTTTTTCCGCATGAGGGAAGTCAATTCTACACCTTTGCTTCATATGCACTTCCATGTCAGACTGCCCCACTGCTGCCATCTGTCACACAGCAACAGAATGTAATTGAGTGCTGGTGGGAAAGTTCAAGCTTTATTGCCATACTACCAACATCTGCCTCTGACATCGTAGGCCAACAAAATAAAATAGGAGGCATTACTTTCAGAACATCCCTCATACTTTGATTTTTGGGACTTGTCTAGAGTTTACATGAGTTTTTCATTTAAAATGGCTATGCAAGACTCATCTTTCGACAATTTATCTTAGTTTTAGATGCTATTTTAGAGCCAGTAAAATCTTTGTGTTTTTTTTTTTTTTCAAATGCATAAGGGGAACATTTTGTCTTTTTTGCATGTTAGAAAGCAAATTTAATAGCTGATGAATATACTAATGCAATGTGCAGATATCAAGATATTTTAAGAGACTTCGGAATAACTTATATCTGAATCAGCTAAATGATGAATTAACAACTATATTATAATTGTTTATGTAGATTTTAGTTTTCATCAGCTCAGGTAACTTGTAAATGTACAATTAATATGTATGTGCCTTTTCAGGTGAAAAACTTCAAAGTAAACTTTTGAAAACTTTATTTTCCTCAATTTTTGTTAAACAACAGATTGTGTTTTCTCCTATCTCTAGTACAAACGTATCTTCTAAATTACTAAAACAAATCTCTAGAATCTCACATAAAGGTATCTACTTTATTAGTAAGCAATCCAGTTCAGCTCAAAATGGTTAGAATCAGATTTGTTATTTTACTAGGTTTTAATCTTTAAAAAGGACATTTATAGGAAAAAAGTTGGACTTTTAGAGCTGTATTTCAGTCCAGAAATTAAAAATACACTATACAATTACATAAAGAACAGGGGCAGATATATTTTTTTAGGAAAAAAAAATATGTAGGGAAAAGCAGAAAGAAGACCATCTTTGTTACGTATGTGCCTATGTATATTATATGCTTAAGAGCTCTGCATTTGATTCCTGTTACCAAGAGAACAGTTAGAGACTGGCAAGAGGAATTGCCTTGCTATTTTTTCCTTAGTTTTTAAATTGTTTATTATTTCATGAGATAGTTTTCTGACATCAGGTTTGCCCTTAAAACTACATGGTTCAGTTTGTTCCCACTCTTTCAGCTCACTGAAAGAAAAGGGCAAAGTACAACACAGGTAATAAATTTGAACCCAACAAGAGATTTTGGGACACCACAATCTCAGCTCATGGAGTGCTGAATGAAGGAGAGGGGTCCCTATCAATGCTTCTGTTTATTTATTTATTTATTTATTTATTTATTTATTTATGGAACAAGCATAGTATATAGGACTTCTGGCTGGAGAAGCCTAATGTACCTTGAAATAAGTTTTATTATGGTGAAGTAGTGAACTGAATTTAGAATGCTTCTGCAGGCCAGGAAAGTTTATAGAGGTTAGTACATCATGACGGATGAAATTTAAAATAAAGGCATAAATCTCAGGGGATTATAAATATTGCTTCTGCTGAAAATGCAGGGATTTTTTCATAATAGGAAAAAGCACAAAAAGTTAAAATAAGTCCTATCACTGTACTTCTAACAGCTAGCAAAGATTCCTTCAGTTCCTATGGCAATACTTCCTGTTAAGGATATATCTAATCAGCTTTTCGTTTCCTAGCACAGGTTCCAAACTTGATTTTGAATCATAAACTAATTTCTCACTGCTTATTATTTAAACAGATTGCCCTCCTTTCTCAGAATGGGGACCCTGAGCATCCTATAACTCAATGGAGATAAAGAAAAGTGATGATGCATGTTAACATTCCAAAAATTGAATAATCCTTCCCAAAGGCAATGCACCCAAATCCCTAGTCTCTGAAAAATATTAAGTGGAGCCATCAGAGAACTTACTGTTAAATCACCTTGCTTCCAAAATAGAAGGTTTAATAGTTACTTTACCCCAATAGTCTTGGTAAGGCTCAAGAGAATGACCTCAAAATGATACTGTGGAACAACATGCATGGACCTACATTGGAGGAGTCCTGTAGGGCCTGAGTTCTGCTTACCCTGTACACATTTTAACAGATCTTATTTTGACTCTTACAAAAATTATGAAATTACAAGCACATTTTTCAAAACAGATAATTACATATTTTTCTTATGAACAAAAATTAAAGCCTCCAAAAATGCTAACAAGATAGTCTTTTAAACAGAGAAGTACTTACAACTCTTAAGCAGCCATACAATGAAAAGCAACACCTAGATCAGGTTGCTCAGATCCCCTTCAAGCCTGATCTTGAATGTCTTCAAGGATGGGACACCTCTCAGGGCAACTTGTTCCAGTGCTACACTACTCTTACCATAAAAAACCTTTTTCTTCTACCCAGTCTTAATTTCTCCTCTTCCAGTATGAATGTGACAGTGTTCTGTCACAGCAGACCCTCATAAAAAGTCTGTCATCATCTTCCTTTTAGCTCCCCGTTATATACTGAAATACCACTGTCAGGTCACCTTGAAACAGCCTCAGCTCTCCCTGCCTGATAGGAGAGGATTTCCATCCCTTAGATCATTTTTTTTTGGCCCTCCTCTGAATGCACTTCAGCAGGTCCATGTATCTCCTGTACTGAGGACTCCACATCTGAATGCAACACAGTACAATGAGTCACGTCTCATTACCACAGTGCAGAGGGACAGAATCTCTCCCCAAAAAATCTGTCACACTTTTTTTGATGCAAGTGAGGATACATTTGGCTTTCAAGGCTGTAAGGGCACATTGCTGGCTCATGTTCAGCTTGACATCCACCAGTATCTCCAGATCCTTTTCAGCAGGGTTGTGCTCAAACCTTTCATCCTTCATCTTGCATTGATAGTAGGGGTTGCCATGACTCTGCTACAAGACCTTGCACTTAACTTTGTTGAACCTCATGGGGTTCTCCTGGGCCCATGGCTCCAAACTGTCTAGGTCTCTCTGGATGGTATTCCATCCATCAGGAACCTTGACCACACCACACAGCTTGGTGTCATCTACAAACTTGCTGAGGGTGCACTCAGTCCCACTGTTGATAGAATCATAGAATCCTTAAGGTTGGAAAAGAACTCTAGGCAAGATTATGAAACAAAACAAATGCAGTCATATACTTACAAATGTCATTGATGAAGATATTAAAGATCATTGGTCTCAGACCTGAACCGTGAGGGACACCACCGAGGAAAAAAATGCTCTGAATTAAATGTCAAACAGCTGCATTTGCTGCCCCAGAAGAATTGTGATTACCAACATACTAAATCCCCTGCCAAGCTCCATAGACCTCAACAAACTGGCACACTATGTACCTGCCACCCACAAAGAGTTTGCAACGTGTTGTGCAACACATTTCTGCGCACACACACAGCTCAGTGGAAGCCCTCCCAGTAGCCTAATATCAAGACTCACTGAACCATCAGCATCCTACTTCTGATACTACTTACATAATGGGCAGTATGGAGTAAAACGCTGCCCATAGGAGGGCTGGGTACTGAAGTGTATTCTGCTTGATGATTTTGTGCACTCTCTCTTTTCTGTCTCATTAGACCTGGACCTCCCAGCTGAGAGGGTACAGCTGGCACAGGATGTTCTGTCAGAAAGTCACATCAGCTTCGGCTGCTCAGTCACCTGTTTCAGGCACCACCAGCCAAGGTACTTGGGTGGCCCTAGGCTCTTGTCTCCATGCAGATCTCTAATCTTCAAGACCTTTCACTGAGACACTTTTATTTAGGTAACTCTTCCATCATCTACTCCTCTTGCCAGAGCCCCAAGCCCTCATTTTCCCAACCTGAATAATCCATTTGAGGAAGCACAATGTGTGAGCAGCCTCCTAACTAGGAGCTCATGTCTCTTTTAACGGGAGGACCATGTATTCTCAGAATTTGTAAGCAGTCTATACCAGATGCAGCCAGCAAGCAGCAGGCTGTGCTTGGTAGTTCAACAGTTTAATTTCGGACATTCACCCCACAAACACAGCTGTTATAATTTACAGTTCATGTTATTTTTTTTCCCCTTTCACAAGTATAAGATAGGAAGTTGTTATGTACTCAAATAGTTGAGAAGTCATGATCAAATAAGCATCTTATTTTTTAGAGTATTTCTATCCAGTATTTTTTCACTAAATGCTAAACTTTGCAGCACAGTACAGCTTTAAAGGACAGTAAATGATCTCAAATGAAGACCTTGCTTCTCCAAAACTTTTAAAACCAGAAGTGTTACTTAAATATATATTGGTATATAATTTCTAGCACTTTCTGTTCTATAATTTAGAGGTTTTTATATTAGTTAGAGTGTAGGAATGCTGAGACTCATCCTGGTGGTCATATTTTAGACACACCTCTTTTACGTTACTTTCAAAGATCTGTAATCCGTTAAAAGTACTGTTTCTTGCAGAACTACTCAGCCCTACCTTTTTTCAGTGGAGCTTTCAAGACTGTCTTGTCTCATACCTTTTCTTTATGATTGCATTTTATTTTTTATCATATTCCTTTTATTCTAGAAGGATGTTTTGCCATTGCTACAGATGGGTCAAAACCTTCCTCTGGACAGTGTTATACAGTATGATTATATGCCAAATTAAATGTTTTTCTGTAGCATAAATGTCACAATTTTTTTTAGGGAAAAAAACAAACATGAACTGAAATTCATCTAAGCATGTTATTGGAATATATATCTTAGTACAAGAGAGGCTGGGGAGATCTTCCTTCTGAGTTTCACCTTTTCAGTTCTACCCTTATCAAGTCAAATGCACTGATTGAATCCTTTTCTATTAGCAGATCCGTCTGCAGCTCAGTCGCTCTACCAGAGAGGACTAAAGTTTTTGTCTGATTTTGCCTCAACTGGATGAACTGAACAAATTGCTAGATCCTATTAACAGACTGAAGGTCTAGTATACATAATAGCAGCTAATAGAATCTTTCCTAGTGACTGAACAGAAGAATATGAAATAAAAGATCCTGCTCTGGTTGGGTGAAGTACCCAATTAAGTCAATGGAAAAATTGCCGTTTGCAGCAGTTTCACCACAAGCACAGTATTTCAAGAAAGCTGCTGGTTCTTCAGAGCTGTAGTTTTGCTGCCTTGTATTCAACCTTTTAATGCCTATGGCTTAGCTGTCTTTCTTCACTAAGAAAATAGGCTTTTCCCAGTTATATTTCTGAAGACAACTGGAGCTTTTTGTTTTGCAGGTGAAAGGTGAATGAAGCATGAAAAGGGGAGAGAAACTATGTTACAGAGGAACATAAGCAGGGCGATATTCTTAAAAAGACATTGCCAAAATCACCTGAACAAGACCGGGTGGCAAGACATGGTATTCAGCACTTCAGTATCTTCTAATTTAGCAGCACGCTTGAAATGAACTATACCTTAAACTGTTTAGGAGTTATCTCTAAAAATAACTGCTTCTGCCTCATCTGGCCGTCACAGAATGGCCTCCCTTGAATTTTCTGTATGAAGTGCCCATGCTTTCTGTAGAGAGAGTTAAAAAGTATCGGATGTCTTAATGCTTCTGTAGCAAAGCGTAATTGCCTACAGTAAAGGGAGAGCAGAAGTGCTGACATTCTTTTGCAGTCAGTGATTGCAGTGATCATAGGCAAAGAGTGAGTATGATTATTGGGGCAGGCCTTCTACTTCCTGCTCTAATTGGGCAGGTCTACCTGGCTGGAAAACAGTAAAAGCCAAGACTTTTTTCATCCAGAACTCAAACAAAACGCTTCTTATGAATTATTTTGCCTAAGATGAGTATATCCCCTTTAGGAAGAGAAGGCGAAGTCCTGATCCCCCTCTCAGAAGAGGACATAGCCATGAATAAAACTGCATGCAATTACTTAAGGAACTGCAGAATTTCTGACATATATGAAAACTGTCCAAAAAATTGATGGATGTCTGAAAGAAGTCATAAATCCTCCAGATCTGTGTCGCAGAAATACCACTGAATATAAGGGTCTGATTTTTACACCAGTCTTATATAAATACTTTTGGACTGTTTTGATTGGATTAATTTCTGATTTACTTCAGCATGATGGCATAAAAAATTTCCCTTGCTCTCAGTAAGTAAGTAAGCTACAAAGCGGGTGGCCCTGACTGTAAGTCAAATGCTGAAGCATGAATGGATTAACATCAAAACATTTTTCTTTCTTCATATTCAAGTGAAATTGCTTTCAGCTCACAGAATTTCTAATGCATCCTCTGGTGATAACTTCCTCAGTCTCCCATTCCCTCTTCTTCTAGGCTCTGATGATCATGCACCATACAGAGGTACAAGCTGTATTTTTAGATACAGAGACATTATAATTGATTTTTCCTCTTCAATTACTGTGAGAAGTAACTAGATACTTTGTGACTTTTAAGTCTAGAAACTCACTATTTCTTTACCTTCACCCTATTTCATCATACCTCAGTGTGGGTTTTGTTGAAAAGATACATGAATCCCTCCTGCTGAGCCAACAGGCTACCATTTAATTGGCTTTAATGAATCATTTTCAAGGTGTTTGTACAAAAGCTCTAATATAATTTAACAGGAATGTTGATTCCTTTTCCATCCTGTTTTCTTTTTTCTTTTTCTTTTTTAAGAATAATTTAAAAATACACTTAGCTACATCTTAAAGGGTTTTGCTTTCTCAGTCTTGTAAATCTTTGAATTAGTGTTTCCAGTTAATGAACATGGAGAAATTATTGTCTATCAAACAATATTACTATAGGCAGAGTGAGCCTCAATTTTTTCATGAAGGCAATATGAAAATGAGATCTATTACAATTGCTTGCTACCAAAATCAATTTTTGTAGTGCTTAGAATTAATGGACAACTCTCAAACATACTGGCTGCTGCATTTAGTAAGAGAAAGATTTCATACCATAAAATATAACTACTCTGGGAGTATATACCACATATCCTGTATTCTATATTATCCAAGAGGTACTCAGGCTAATTTTTTGCTGCAAAGAATATAAAACCAGGTGTTTTTATTTGGTTGGTTGGTTGGTTGGATTTTCTTTTCTTGTTCATGAATGTATTTTCCTTAGCATTTTGTGCTCCATAAAGAGATGTCTGTTTATGTTTACTATAACAATGCAAAACATTGTGTGTACTTGTTTTTTGATCTGTGTTTGTTTGTTTTAAATTAAGCATGAACAGCAAAAGCATATGTAGTACACTAGGGAAAAATCAGGGATAAGGTCTTTTTCTTTTCATTCTGAATTTTCCTGACCAGTCATGTGAAAAGTCCGAATTCTAGTGATGGCATACTCTGAAACAGATCTCCTGAAAGTAATGGGACTGCAACTCTCATGCCCAAATGCAACAGTCTTCAAAAAGAAATGTAGTCATGAAGCATAAAAGCTTCAACTTATAAAATCTGATATCTCCTGGTGCAAGTCCCCTACAATTTTCTGTAAGAATATTACATGTAAAACAACCGAGACTTAAGAACCTTGAATATTTCTATTTAATGTGTTTCAAGCATTGGCAATGGAATGAAGTATTCAAATGAAATTGCCTATATCTGATAGAGTACATCTTCACAATGGAAGTGTCATTTCTGTTCATTTAATATGCTCAGTTTGTCACTACACCACGCTTCAGTATCCACTACACCAGGGGGGTTCTACTTGTTTTCTCAGTTTTTAAATCTTCTCTGGAAAAATTCAGTGGACATTAAATTTCCAAGAATGTTAATAAGAAACATGCAGAAATGTGGAATTCGCTGATAAGAACTTTGGTTTAGATAAATTTGAAGTATTTTAGGTTAAAAAAATTGCATTCACTTTGTACACTAGTAAAATGGACAGTTAGGGCTTCTGTCCTGTATTGGACAATTTTCTTTATAATATATCACTTTCTACCAATTAAAAGGAAATGAGCAAACAAAACAGCAACATAACATACAAACAAAGACTGGGAAAGCAATTGAGAGAGCAAAAGTAAGTAAGGAACATCCAGGAATTAAAGTTACATTTAGTTTCAGTAAGGACCAGCTGAGCCTATTGGAACAATGGCATCTAAACTGAGTAAGGCAATGTATTTCCCAACATACTCTGTACAAGCCAAAACTTGATGATAAATTTACATTTTGAACTTTTTTTTTTTTTTTCCCTCGGGACATCGTTTATCAATATCAACAGGAAGTATTTAGATTTCATTGTTTGTTTCTCTTCAGTTAGTATCAGTTAACAGACTTCTTCTCTTGAAGCTGTTCATTAAACTATTCACTTAAACAAACAAACAGAAAATTAGAAACCTTAAATAAGGATAAGCAGAAGTAGTGTTAAAAAGTCTATTAACTTTGTCTAGGAGCTAGTTACAAAGGAGTACATTTTGGCACTTCTGGAGTTGCATAGTAGCTGCTTCATTGGCAACTTCAAGTAAGTGCTCGTGTAAGTGAAATAAACTGTTAGGAAGAACCAGGATCAGATGACTAAGTGAAGATTCTTTTGACTAAAATTTCTTTTAATTTGCTTGAGGGAGTATTATTAAATTGCTTGAGGGAGTATTTTTCCATGTTTCTGGGGACAAATTGTAATTTTTTTGGAAGAGAGACCACTTGAGTTGCATCCCCCAAAAAGTTTTCGAAGAACAATTCTTCAAGGAAAGAACAAGTCATCAACAAGGGAAAATCTGACAGATTTTGCATGACTAATGGCATATGGTAAATGATGGCAAATTAATGTGAATTTTGCATCAAAATAATAAATAAAGATAATAGTAAAATAAAATGACAGAGGATTTGAATTAAAAATATATTCTCTTTGTAAATTACTTGATTAAACCTCTAACTTTTGAAGCTTAACAGCAAGTCACCAGACAGTCAAGTAGGAGAATAAAGATATATTTTCACTAATTTATTTATCTATAATTTAAGATGATAACAAATTACAACATCAGAATTAACAAAATTATCATCGCGTATGATGTTAGCTCCCAATCGAAAGGATAATCAGATTAACTGAAAAATCACATGAAAGTTTAGGGAGATATGTGAAATTATTGCATTGCTAAAGCAGAATTCAATTATACTCCAAACCTTTTCTTAACTGTCTGTAGCAAGTAAACAAGTAAATTCACAAGAAAAACAAATCTGGTGAAGCTTGTACAAAAGCAGCATATGCAATGTAATGTTCATGCTAGGAAGATTGCCAGTGGTCACAGACAAAAATTAACTAACTTATGGTTCTACATGACTAAAGAAGATTTTTAACTTTTGAAATGGAACAGACAATCCACAAGTTCTCCAAGTTAGCCTTTGATTGCCTGAAGGCTAGTTTTCTTTTAATAATAACTTTTTATTCCAATATGTGGCCCCAGGTTACTTTCTCAGGGATACAAGCATACATTTATTTTTTTTCCTGTGTCACAAGGACATTTTCTAGAGAACCAACACGTGCCATATTCTCTGCTATTCCTGCGAGTCAGTGTAACACTCTCAAGAGTGATAACCTAGTCCTTGAGATAAATTTTACTAATTAAAATTGAATTCAACAAAACTAGAAGAGTTTTCACTGCATACTATCTAGATATATTTTATTAAAAGTCAGGGCAATTTATTCAAAAGTTTTCAGCTTCTTTTTACCCCGTGTGCAATCTGCAATCTTCATCCTCTTTCTGAGTTTAATCATTAACCAGGCAATACATTCTGCAATGTCAATTATGTCATTATTAAAAATTATTTAATTCTTGCATTTTGTGCTTTAAAGAGTTTTATGTAACTTTCTGATGGTAATAGTGAACCTTGGAACAGGATTAAGAGTTAAATGTTCATAATCTGTCACTATCTCCTTTGTAAAACATAACAATCATAATTAATAATATTAATAATAATTATTAACATAAAATGAAAAAAATGTACAGATTGCCTATATACTACTATTTTTACCTCTTCCCATTTGTATTGTGGCCCTTGAATAGAATCCTCACTGAAGTTGCCATGGCATGAAGCCTGCAGGACTTCAAGAATCATTTAGATAAATTTCTCAGAAATATGGCTTAAATTTGAACGGTACTAAAATCTAGCTGGACTAGATTGTTAGATTTTCCTGGGTCCCTCCCAACACAAGATATTCTACTGTTCCATGATTTTTCCCATTATATGAATAATTACACTTGGGTACAAAGAATTGAAGTAACTTTTGTTGGAAAATACATCTTTTATGGGTCAGTATTGAATTCTGAGGAAACACAACTAGGTAGAGAAAATATCATCACATTAAGTTTCTTCTTGCCAGCCTAACCAGTTTTAACACAATCAGAACCTTCCGGCTTCTTTAAAAAAATGTTACAGCAATTCTGATTGAATGTTCCTTCATGAGTCATAATGAGAAACACTGGAAATAAGTTAATCTTCATTGTTATAGTCACATGTTCTACTTGATGGAATGGAAATATTTCTGTTTTAGTCTTACTATTTCACACTCAAAGTGGGGAAGAAAAGTGAAAAGGGAGCTGAAACTTGATTTTCTTTTTAATTGTCGTCTTACTGAATTGTTTCCATTGATTTTTGCTTAATTTAGTGCAGTATATCTGCAAGCTTCAATTGCTTTTACAAGTTGCATGGAAAACATATGTATTTACAGCTTTCTCTTTCATATTAGCCATTGCCTGCTGTTGACTGAGATCAATTCTCCTTTTCTGTGAGCAATTGGCATAAGAGCAGCTATAGTTAATAATTTTGTTGTAAAACACTTTTTCTTCCAGGATTGATTTAGATCAGATTATAATTTGAATTAATGAATAAAATCTGCAATTTTTTTACAGAGTTTGCTCTTGTTCAGAAATAAACTATCAAGGAAAAACTACCAAGCAATTCTGTGCTGGAATCTGTTCTCTTGTCCGTGCTCAGTGGGTTAGGGGTTAGGATTCAATACACAGTGGTGGAAGCAAAATAAAAGGCTCAGTTTTCTGAATAATTTGTTCACACATTGATGTGTTCCAAACCAACTCTTCCTGACATTTCCTCTGCAGACAATTTCTTCAGTGCACTTAACTGTGCACTGTTCATGCACAGTTTGATATGTGGTTCAATATATTATTTCACATGATACAGATTTCCTCAAGGTAATGTCAGAAGGAGACTCACGGCTTCTACAGTCACTGCTATATTCTGTAGCAGGATGAAGAACTGTACTAAGTGAAACCATTGTTTACTATCCTTTAATATGCAAGTGAGATACAGGAATCCAGAGTAGCTTCTCTCTAAGTGAAATAGTCTGTGCTCTTCTCAGAGGCAGTGGACATAGGTCAGCCAAATTGAAAATGATAAGAAACAGTGCAGGCACATTAAAAAAAATAAAAAAGCAAATCAATTCCCTAATTCTGAATACGTATGCTGACTGCTATTATTACTAATGGATCAAGTGAAGTCTTCATTGAAAGTCTATCAGTGAGAACATCAATCTGTCATCAAGCCTGTTTCTTTTAATAGTGTTAGTTTTGCTTTGCAGATTAGATAGAAATCAAAGAGGAGTCAAGCTTCTTAATACCTTTTTGAATACTTAGTATTAATATAACCATTATTCTTTGTTAATTTTTTTTTTTTGTATTAATACTGATACTTCTGCATTTCTTTGACATTCGAAAATAAGTATTAAAAATTCCTCACTCTTTTGAGAATATCACTCAAGGACAGTTGTACAGAATAATCACAATGTTTCCATGTCTGGACAAGGAAATGCTCTAAAGCATATCATGGAAGAATACAACACACCCTCTCAGAGTGCAATGAATGAGTTTATTAATCTTTGTTTCTTTTCTTACCCAATAAATTTTTAGGAAGGAAATTTTTTGGAAAACCTTGTGTTCCCCTGATTCTCTGAACTTTGTATCACCTTTGAGACACAATTCCTATCATAAAAAGTGTTTAAAAGCTTTTCCAAAACCAACTGGAGTCATCTATTTTGTAAATGCAACTGAGAAATAGAGTTTATTATTACTTTTTTTTTTCCTCCCTCACATTAATGCAACAAAACATTAAATTCATTCAATTCATCAATTTTTCATTTTTGAAAATGAGTTTATTTTCATGTCATTTTAAATTTATTTGATGAAAATAACTCAGCAAAAGTCTGTCATGCTGTTCTTTTCACTAGAAAAGCAAAATGTGAGAGTCAACACATATTAAGTAGCATTGTATGTCAGCATTAAATGACTACAAACAACTGATACACTTTCATTTATTATCTCTCTGGGACATCTGTCAATATTAATATGGTAAGTGGCTAAGCAGTCATCCCTAGTAAGTACCAGATCCAAACTCATCAGCCTTCAAGCAATTAAACGGAAGCTTAAAGAGAGAAGATTAACATGACATTATTTTTAATTACATTATTTATACCCATTTTTTCTTTATAAAAATTAATATGTGGCTCAAAAAAAAAAAATAGTGGGCCCCAATTCTTTAGGACATTGATAAACCCCACATTAAAACTTAATGTGTTAAACTTGTTTTAACTAGCAGCTAGATCAGAGTAATACTGGCTTCTATTTTCTGAGCTGTCACAGATTTGATGAATGGCCTTGGATGAACCAGTCAATCTCTACATCTCGTGTCTATGTAACTGGAAAATAAATAGCAATAATTGGTAGTATAGAATAAGATAAAAATGGATAATGGAGTTTATGCATTTCTTCAAGGAAAATTGGGCTTCACTCACAGATATACCAGATTCTGTAAGTTTACTTATTTTTTTATCTACCATGCACCTAAGACAAAAAAACTGAGATCCTGTGCTGATGATAATAAAGCAAACAGGAAGGATGACATTGAAGTAAACCCTGAATGTTCATGCCATATTCTGAATACTCACTGCAGACTCAAAAAAAGCAAGAAGAAAAATATTGGAATTTTAATAGCTAATAACAACTTAGTAAAAACAAAAATAAGATATGATAGTGACAAACACTTAAGACTCTGACAATCAAATCTGAGAGTCAAGGTATACATACATTTTAGTACTGTCTTCCAAAGTTGGGTATTTTCTATTTAGCACCAGTGGTTTACCATAAGCATTCTTCTCCTTGATAGTCACCTTTAACACACATCATGTCCTTTGGCCCTCAATGCAAAACTAAGCCAGATCAGTGGAATAACATGGGATCATCACAGACTTGCAGTTTCAACATGACATATGCTGTACAAAGTAGATGGTAACTTGAGTAAAGGTATATCACATATTGAAGGCTAAAAGCAGTAAATGCGTTTTTGTAGTTAAGTCACATCACATCTAAGAAGCTCTTCTGAATAAGCTTTGGAAGCAATGGTCATCTGGTTAATTCTGTACGAGTGTCCAGGTCCTTTTTTTTTGTTTGTTTCAAACTATAAAGTAAAGAGGTTATAATTTGAATTGAATTTTATATGTAATCAGTTGGGCTGTTTTGGACTGTCATCATTAAATGATGTCTATTTGTTTTTAAGAAAATGTAGCAGCAAAGTAGTCAGTAGTAACTGCTGCATGTAGCAAATGCTTGTGTGAACATATATGAGCTGGCATAGTTCCCATCCAAGATTTCTTCCACCCTTTATCTAGAAGAGTGGATTATTTCAATGAAATTCCTCTACAACAACCAACTGGCATTGCAGAAAGATTATGTATAGAAGCCAATATAATCAATATATTTGTTCTGATCCTAGACATGCTAACTCAGCATTGTCATTTATGGGGTGATAATGCTTTAGAAATTGCTTCAGCAGCAGTTGTCATAATATATGAATGTTTTGGTCTCTGTACAAAAAAATAGGACCAATGGCCACCTTCACTGTGACTTACCAGCATAGCTTCACCTAGCTGAGGGACTCCCTGACTTGCAGTGACTTGGAAAATATTTCATGGCCCTGCCTGGTAATGACGATTGAATGACATGTGCTAATGCTAGGTTTTTAAAAGGAGTGAAAATGGACAGGAGGAATGTTAGCTGTGGATCAGAAATAACAAAGTTTGAATGAAAATCTGAAAACAAAACAAAACCCCTAAGAAACAGACATCATTGGTTCAGAATTGCTTTTGTCATACAGAAAAACATCTCATAATTAATTAAAGTGTTCATTTTGGAAAACTATTACTGTATAAATAGTTCTTTTCATTTTACAGTAAACTCTTAAGTTCTGTTCCATTACTTGCTTCCTTTCCTTCATCCTTTTCTTTTTCCATGATGCAAATGTAACTTATTCCCTTTCCATTTGGCTTATTATTTGGTCATATGAGCCATAGTTGTATATTTCTATTATGCAAAATAATAGTTTCCATTGGAAAGATTTTAATTCCTAAAATGCACATGCAATGAAAACTACAATGATGTAATTTTGAAACAGTTTGATTTCTTTCGATTATATATTATAGTTACATTAAAGGAGATTGAGAAAGAGAATTAAATTTTACCAAAAACATCTTCAGAATGAGGTGATACTACAGAATCTGGAGGAAGGTTATTTATAATATTTAGTGCTGGATCTAAAAACCTCAACATTTTGATCATTCAGAGATGATGTTACTATAACTCAGCCCAGGGATTCAGCTTTGTGTGATACAAAGAGCCTGCCTTTTTTAACACATGGCTTCTCAACCTCAGTTTGAATTTACTGACAAAGTGGTAGTTGAGCTGTGAGAAGGAACAAAAGCTAGCTCTATGCAACTCCAGGAAAGAATAAAGTCAGAAGCACAGATGGGAGTAATTCATAACTCAAGGACTTGAGAAACAAGCATCAGTTTGAAAAGATGTAAGAGCCTAGGAAAAAGCATATTGTGTTTAATGCCAGCATTCTGAACAACAAAAACCCCTCCCCTCCTGGCTGATGTTTGGTCCCGCTCCAGCAGGGATTTACCCGTACTATAAGGATGCAAATGCTTATTCTGGTGATATGTTACTACTGATTACACACATTGTGAATTAGTAATTGCTCTGTACTCCAAGACTGTGCACTACACTAACAAAATTTCATTTTGCAAAGAAAAAAGAACCCAAAGAACCCCTTCAGAAAAAACGTTATACCAAGATTTAGATTTCTGTTTGTATGATAAGATGTTCAAATCAGATCCAGTCATCTGAAGTTATAAGCAAGTATTTCATAAACTATTTGAGTCCTGAAAGATTGTTTGGACTTTGTCTCTACTATTTCTAATGTAAATCTGTCCAAGAATGCTACGCCCAAGACAATTAGAGACCTAATTTTCAACCTAGACTTATTTATATTTTCTTCTTACTCTAATATTATTCTTAAAATTCAGTTGCTCTTTTTTTTTTATTCTCCTAATGAATGGATAAGTGGCAATCAGTTTCCTCTTAGTTTTCATTTTTTCCAGACTAAACAAGCCAACATATTAGAAGTGTTTTGTGTAGGAAGTTTTACCTTCTTGGTAAAACTTTTCATAGATTCATAGATTCATAGATGCATTAGGTTGGAAAGGACCTACAAGATCATCTAGTCCAACCATCCTCCTATCACCATCCCTACCCACTAAACTACTAAATCAAATCCCTTAGCACCTCATCTAAATGCTTCTTGAACAGCGCTAGGGATGGTGCCTCAACCACCTCCCTAGGCAGGCCATTCCAGTGCCTGACCACTCTTTCAGAGAAAAAGTTTCTCCTCAAATCTAATCTAAATCTTCCTTGGCGCAACTTGTGGCC
>VXAB01001444.1:230231-269462 GCA_013399175.1 Odontophorus gujanensis | reverse complement strand
TCTTTTTCTTTTTCTTTTTCTTTTTCTTTTTCTTTTTCTTTTTCTTTTTCTTTTTCTTTTTCTTTTTCTTTTTCTTTTTCTTTTTCTTTTTCTTTTTCTTTTTCTTTTTCTTTTTCTTTTTCTTTTTCTTTTTCTTTTTCTTTTTCTTTTTCTTTTTCTTTTTCTTTTTCTTTTTCTTTTTCTTTTTCTTTTTCTTTTTCTTTTTCTTTTTCTTTTTCTTTTTCTTTTTCTTTTTCTTTTTCTTTTTCTTTTTCTTTTTCTTTTTCTTTTTCTTTTTCTTTTTCTTTTTCTTTTTCTTTTTCTTTTTCTTTTTCTTTTTCTTTTTCTTTTTCTTTTTCTTTTTCTTTTTCTTTTTCTTTTTCTTTTTCTTTTTCTTTTTCTTTTTCTTTTTCTTTTTCTTTTTCTTTTTCTTTTTCTTTTTCTTTTTCTTTTTCTTTTTCTTTTTCTTTTTCTTTTTCTTTTTCTTTTTCTTTTTCTTTTTCTTTTTCTTTTTCTTTTTCTTTTTCTTTTTCTTTTTCTTTTTCTTTTTCTTTTTCTTTTTCTTTTTCTTTTTCTTTTTCTTTTTCTTTTTCTTTTTCTTTTTCTTTTTCTTTTTCTTTTTCTTTTTCTTTTTCTTTTTCTTTTTCTTTTTCTTTTTCTTTTTCTTTTTCTTTTTCTTTTTCTTTTTCTTTTTCTTTTTCTTTTTCTTTTTCTTTTTCTTTTTCTTTTTCTTTTTCTTTTTCTTTTTCTTTTTACTTTTCTTTTTACTTTTCTTTTTCTTTTTTACTTTTCTTTTTCTTTTTTTTGTTTTTCTTTTTTCTTTTTTCTTTTTTCTTTTTTTTCTTCTTTTCCTTCTCCAACTTATTCTCCTTTTTTTTCCTTTTCTTTTTCTTTTAAATTTTCATTTCCCATTTTTTTCCTTTTCTTTCTTTCTTTCTTTCTTTCTTTCTTTCTTTCTTTCTTTCTTTCTTTCTTTCTTTCTTTCTTTCTTTCTTTCTTTCTTTCTTTCTTTCTTTCTTTCTTTCTTTCTTTCTTTCTTTCTTTCTTTCTTTCTTTCTTTCTTATTTTTTTTTCCATTTTAAAGTTCATCTCCATACAGAGGATGATCTCTAGAACAGTCAGTCAGCAAATGTCAGTGTAGCAAGTAATTGGCATACCTGAAATCTTCATCTGTATATTTGCAGTCTGCACATCAGCATTCAATAGAAGACACTATCAGAGACTACAGATGCTTCTGTTCATAACATTGAGGGTCTTTTAAAGCAGATGAAGAGCCAAGCAACAGCCTTTTCCAGTATTCACATCTGCTATCTGATTTTCTTACTATACAGACACAGTAGTGAATGCCAAATATCTGGTACGTTAAATCCACATTATATGGGATGATACAGTAACAAGCATGAGCTATCTTCACAGTTGTAAATGTCTGCCTGGAACTTCACTGCAACATTAGGGAAGCACACAACATCCTGCTGCATAACAGTGTGATTATTTTGTAAGTGCCTTGGAAGACAAACAATTTCACCAGTATCAACTGCAAAAATATTATTCCTAGCCAACTTGGAGAAGAAAAATATATATATATATATGTTTAAATTTTTTTAAGATAGAAAAATAACAGTATAGCAGGTCTTCTAATAGTTAATATGTTAATGTTAAACTAAATTGAGTGGTATAATGAGAATTAATAACAGATGAGCAGTTTTCTAACTTTGTTTCACAAAGTCTGGAAACATTTTACTACACATTCAGCTTCAGGCATCTCATAGCACTTCAAGTTATGTGTAGGTGTTGGCAGTTCTGTTTGTTGATTTTTGCTGAAAGAAAATATTTATGAATCATAAACGTATGAATCATAACATTTATATAGCACTACTGGAGCAGAAGCCACAAAAAAGCTTAATTAAATATGAGAGCATACAATTAAAAAACAAAACCATATGAATAAACATTAAAGAATGATTTAAATCCTGCAACTAAAAGCTTCAGAAATAAATATGCACTGTGGTATGTATATCACACAGGCAAGACACAAGAAAAATATAGTCAAGAAATAGGCAGACAAAATTTTACACAGGCAATTATTAATATGTTTAATATTAATAATAATTATTAATTAACATCTATTTCAAAATTCCCACTATAATTTACAAGTCTTCTTAATAGGCAGGAACCACTTCAAATTCTTTTGAAATACATATCATAATACATGTTTTTATCATGCTAGCTCCTATAGAAATAATTATTTATCTTGATTCTCTATAGAATACAAGTTAATATAATCTACTATAATTATGAAAAATGTGATATCAAGACAAATTTCAGTGCTTACTGTAAAGTGGAGATATACAGCCAATTATTTTTTAAGTCAGATCTGAGAAGCTGATGTGAACTCATTCAGCTTGACAGCTTAAAATAAGTAGATTTATAAATCTCTTAAAAATAATGTGAATAGATAATAATATTAAAATAAATTAGTATTTGACATTAACAACTCACATATTTGACCCAAATGACAACAGGGCTTCCAGCTTTCAGCATGGACTTGCACACTTTCATTAGGTGACCACTAAGGATTCAGAAACTGATTGGGTAGGAGTAGGGCAATGTCTTCCCTTCAAACCTTTCCAGAAAAGTTTCTATAACTTTCACATAATTTGTGCAGACTTTCTTATTTTCAAATATTTACCATTGCTGTGCAGACGAATTTCCCTTTTTCCAGTGTTGGCTAGTAGTTAATAAATAAAAAGCCATTTAGAGAGCTTTTGATGGGAAATTTTAACTTTTCTCTGATCCTTTTGATTAAGTGCTCTAATTTTCTTAGGTTTCCTTTTCACTAATGAACCAAAATACTGAAAGGGCAGAGATGGATTATCCAAACTTGAGGGGTCTATATTTGATCTATAAAAAGACTGAACTTGCTCACCATGGGAAATATGTGAATTGTAATCAGAGCAGTTTTCACATATGAGGTATGAGAAAGAAACAAAAGCTTGAATGTAAATAAGTGTTAAGTTTGCTAATCAGCAACTCCTATTCCCAAACAGATGGCTGTTACAATTTCTCTGATTCTGACAGAATTCTGGTGTCTTGAATCATAGTTGCAGCAAGATTGTCTTACAGAAGCACAGTGGAGGGAGAGGAAAGCATAGTGTGTGCCCATTTAAAAATCAAATTTCTTTTTCAGACATATTGCTCTGGTTTTATATCACTATTAATATTTTATTGCCCTTTAGAGATCCAAAAACATAAAAGAATTCTTTTGTTTACTGACTATAAGTTGTGCAGGGTATGCATAATTTTCTTGATAGCTTTTCTGAAATCAGTGTGGATTTACTGAAAGATCACAGCATCCAAAGAAATTCCATTCTGGTGCAGCAGAGAGATGAGAATAGTCCATGTGGCTAGGCAGCGGTGGGAATGAGATACTTTTGCCCATAAATTCAGTCTTGTGAAAGATGGTTTGAAATGTTCCAATATACATCATGGGGTAAAATGCTGAAAAGAGTTTATGAGTTGTGAATGGAAATTCCTCTATGGAATCAAAAGGAAAATTTGTGCCAAAACTTGAAGATGAAAAATTGCTCACATTTCGCATTTTTAGCTGAATTGATCCTTCATTCAAATGAGTTAAACAAGCATCATCAAGATGAAAAAGTAACTGTGCAATGTTCCAAATCAAAACAGACTGAAATGAAACTTTAACTATTGCAAGCTACAGTTATGGAATACAATTTTCTGTATTTTGATACATTGGATTAACGCCTTCCTGTGAACAGTGAAAAATAGGCAGCCTCACCTTCCATTTTGATAAAAGAATTTGAGAATAGGTTTCAAAATTGCCAAAAAATGCATCAATTTTTTTTTTGTTGTTTGTATATTCGCAACTCCATTTTCAGTTGATATAAATACGTTATCCATAAATTTAAAATGGAATGTATGGACTTGCAATCAGGCATTCAACTAAAAGATAAATTTGATCACGTCTCTTTATCAGATGTTTATGTGATCTATCTTACCAGAGAAAACTATCCCCCACTTCACAATCACACATTATTTATGTCAGCACTTTTTGGCAGTATTTACATTTGTGAATAATTGTTTTCCAGGATGAAGCACAGGAAAGGTAAAATTAGATCTTAGGAACACCTCAAGAACTCACTAATAATGGCAACCACTTCCATTATACCAGGCACTGATAGTCCAATATGTCACTAGTCTTATATTTTTGTTGCCTTCATTTTTGTATGTTCTAATAAATATAAAAAAGTTAAAATATGTTTTGTTACTTACACATGTTAACTACATTACGTATTTTATATGTGACCAAAGACAGTAAGTTGATTTCTCTTCTGGCAAGCCAAAATTTTGGATGCCCATGCTACAGGGGAGACCCACAGCTGTACAGGAGATATTTTTGGGACACTTTTGCAGTAGAAAACATTTGTGAAGTTAACCCAGGAGTAATATCCATAAATGAACAACTCAGTGTTTGAATTAGTATTGTATTACATGTATTAACTGACATGAGTACAGAATTCAGGCACAATGTAAGGATTTAATTCTACCCTCTTCTCCCAGTCTATTCTATGAGTATTACTTAGAATAATGTAACATAAATATGAATCCTAAGGATACAATCATATATAAATAACGACACATCTCATATGTAAAATGCAGTATGTGAATGGTTATCTTACACTTGGTAATGCGAACATACTGCTTAATTACAAAAAAGTTAGACAAGGAAGGAATGAATGAAAAACATTCCTGGTGGTTTTCATAAAGTATATTCCAAATAACACAGAACATGTTTAGTTTTGTAGGTCATCTGACAAAAATTGTCGCGATCCTTCAATGGTTATCAGAGAGCTAGTGCATTAGTAGCACAAAATAAGATCTAGAATATTTAACACTACAACTTTAACAGTGTATTTTAAACACATGGTTAATGGTAGCTAAACATTTAAAACAAAACAAAACCAAAACCAAAACAAATTGTATGCCTAAAGTGGTATTGATAAATAATCTATGTTTACATATAGAATAAGAAAAATAACAATTAACTAGCACTTTAAAGCTCAAAACTGTACAAAATGACAGCTAGAGGGATGTACAAAAATTAAATGATTTATTCTAAGTCAGTGGAAAAATGGAGGGACCACTTCTCTACTCTATACAGTCTAAACATGTCATTGTTTTAACATAGTACATAAAGCAAAAAGAACACTGACTATACAGTTTCCACTTTGAAGAGCAATCTAAGTATCATTATTTATATGAAAATGCAGTGATTCCTGAAAGATTGAGGTCAAGCCAGACATTTTCCCGTGATTTGGGAAACTCTACTTTCAATAACCAAAAATAAGTTTTCCATCAAATACTTAATACTCAACATGAACTCTATGTTCAGCTTTTCATGGGAAAACAAAAAAAAAGAAGTAAATTTTTCCATCATATTCTTTATTCGATCTTGACCTTTTTCCCCTTTTGCTGCTTCTGCATTTCTTTATACCTCCAGCAGACTGGGAACCATATAGTTCAACTTTATTACTAGATATCTGTTAATTCTTAATCAATATGAATTAGATAAAGCAATCAGTAGCCTATCCAGATATTTAAAGGGTGATTAACCCATTATACTCTGGTGAAAGATACAGGGACTGATTTTTCTAGTGACTAGACTGAAAGGAAAAAAAAAAAAAAGAGGTGGACAAAGAAAGAGCAAGAGCAACTGATATCATCTACTTGGACTTGTGTAAGACCTTTGACATGGTCCCACATAATATCCTTGTTTCTAAATTGGAGACATATAAATGTGAAGGCTGGACTATTTGGTGGATAAAGAATTGGTTGGATGACCACATATGCATTACGTTGTCCAGGTCTGGGCCCCCCAGTACAATGTTGCAGAGTCCAGTGCAGTGCCAGAAAGATGGTCAAGGGGCTGGAACACCTCTTCTGTGAAGAAAGGTCAAGGGAGCTGGGCTTGTTTAACTTGGAGAAGAGAAGGCACTGGGGAGATCTCATTGCAACCTTCTAGTACTTAAAGGGAGCTTACAAACAGGAGGGAAGCCAACTTCTTACGTGCTCTGACAGTGATACAACAAGGGAGAATGATTTTAAAATAAGAGAAGTGATATTTAAATTAGACATTAAAAAGAGATTTTTTTTACTCAGTGGGTGATGAGGCACTGGAACAGGTAGCCCTGGAGGGATTCAAGGCCATGTTGAATGGGGCTCTTGGCAACCTGTTCTGGTGGTTGGTATCACTGCCCATGACAGAAGGTTGGAACTATATGATCTTTTAAGGTCCCTTTTAACACAAGCCATTCTATGATTCTGCAATAAGCTACTACCATCCTGATTTTGTATCAAACTAAAAAATGTAAATATATTCTCTCCTACCTAGTACGTAATGCCAAAGAGTATAAAACTACATTTGCCTCATGCACATTTATTAAATATTGAACAAGCTCTAAGCCAAAACTTTTGACAAAAGCAGACATAAAATGTAAATACTTGTTCTGCATTGCAGATAAACAAAGTAGGCAAAACATATTGCATAATTTTCATTTCTAAGTGTTGAGAAAAAATATATACTGATCATAGCTTCAATAAGTAAATGGGTAGCCAATTAGACATGCATTATTCCCATCTACTGCAGCAGAATGAACTGTCTAGATGCAAATCTTACTAGAGCTGCCTCTGACTGTAAGAATACAGCTAACTCACTGGCAGCACATCACTGCCCACTGATTTGCACCCTTAAGTCATTTGGCATTCTTTCGTTTTAGGCTGATCATATCCATACAACATTAGTTACACTCTCCTTGAGCTAAGCCATTAAGAGCGTCCCTTAAAGTTGTGAATTCTCATCCCAGGATAACAATCATGTAACAGTTTTCAGGTAGGCTACTTTTAATAGGTACTTTTCTATAATCTATTCTTCTGTGAATGCATGGTTTTTAAATCAGCTAAAATATTGAAGCTACATTTTGAAATCATGAAAGCAGAATTTTAGTGAGAAAAAGGTATAAGACATGCAACTCAAATTGAACTTTTTTTCCCAAGATTTGCAGTCTGATGGAAGTCTTCATTTTCAATATGTAAGGCAAAAGTTCTTCTACAAAGCATTTTATTCATCACAGAACTTTAAGTATTAAACTCTATGTGTCTGACCATAGTTAGGAGAGGTAATTCCATATTGTTTTGCTCTTTGGGACTTATTGCAAGAGCTCATCTTATTTCAGAAGAGTCTTTTAGCTAGTTTTAAGGGATGAGGTGCTAGCCAATATTTGGCCCAAGAGAAGAGAGCAATAGAGAATTCTTGATCTATGTATGTGTTGTGATTTAGTTGATTCTATCACCAGCAAGAGTTTCCCCTCCTCCCTCCCCCATCTTTCCCTTTTCCCTAGGAGGGGGGAGGGGGGTGGTGGGGTGTTAAGAATTGCAAAGGGCACAACCAAGATATGAGGTATCCGAACTTCAAGTAACTTTCATCATGTTTTTAGAGAAAGATGGAACTGGAAAGATAAATATTTAAGTAGTGTTCAGGTAAGTTATTTCATCTTTTTGCTCACTGAAATGCTTGCAAATCTTATAAAAGTGAATCCACTATCAATTAATTCCTTTTCACTGCAGTAGTGCAATACCAAAAAAGTCAGTATTTGCGTTATTTATTCCATAAATAAATTTGATTCTCTATGTTTCAGGACTAGTACTTATTATACTAGATGAACTGAACACTTCCAGTATTTTTATCTGTTTTGAATAAGACATGTTGACAGGATTGAGAGCATAAAAACATTTAAGTGAATTACTTTTCAAGGATACTCAGTTATTTCATCAGTTTGTTGGACATTAACCTTGGTTTCTAAGTTTAAGCTCCTTTTTACCCTTTCACTGATACATTAGAATTAGACCATTTCTGCTTTCACTCAGGAGTTTGACAGATTAATCCTAAGGGTTGTATTCATAAGTGTAAGTTACAAACTTAGCAGACCTCAGATACATCAAAGTAGGAAAGAAAAGGTGACACTTTACAGCCCACCATTCTGTAGAACTTAGGCCAGTTAGCCCCTCCCTTTGCAGTTTGGACTGAAAAAGCTTACTCACTCTAGTGAGCTAGCTTCTATTTATTAAATCAGGTTATTTGCTTTAACACAAAGCAAAACATGGTTCATTATTTTCTAACTTGATCTGTGAGTTCCTTTTATGGAATGATTTTATGCTTCTTGTACCACCGCTGATTATATTATACATATATTTCTAGATCCCTGGAAATCTCTGTAGCTGGTTTTACAACAATCCCACGGGTGCAGATACAAATCATCTAGACTAATAAGTAGCTCTGACTCTACATCAACCTATTTTGAACCTTGATTTTACATCAAAGGTGTTGTACCAAAAAGAACAAAAAGTTTAATTCTCAGATGGAGGAATTTGTTTTATTTTTTTTTTAAATACTCTTATCTGTTTATTTCATAGAATAATAGAATCCTCTGAGTTGGAAAGGACCTCTGAAGGCTACCTAGTCCAAGTCCCCTGCAATGAAGAGGGATACCATGACTAGATCATGTTCCCCATGGTCTTAGCCAGCCTTGTCTTGAAAGCCTTCAGGGACAAGACATCAACCACATTCCTGGGCAACCAGTTCTTGTGCCTCACCAACCTCACTGTAAAAGATTTCTTATATCTAGCCAAAATCCACCTTCTATAACCTTGAAAGCATTTTCCCATGTTGCATCACCACCAACTCTGCTTAAGAGTTGGTGCCTCTCTTCCTTGTACCTTCCCTTTAGAGGTACAGGATCAGCTGCTATCAGTTCACTTCAGAACCTTCTCCACTCTGAACAGCCACAGCTCTTCCATTGTAGGAGAGGTGTGCCATCCCTTTGGTCATTTTGTGGTCCTACTTGTTCATAATTTCACAGTAAAAGGATTGACATGATGCACTACTATGTAAGAATGTTATTTTTAACACTAAATCATACTTGTACTCCTCTGGGTCTTCCATCTTATCAAGTTCTTTATCAGGACTTACAACTATTGGATTTTTTCTTATCTGTTTTCTTTCATTTAAGTGAATTTTATACTTTGGAAAGGTTCTTTGTTGAAAGCCCATGAGAATTGAGTCCTTTGTTTATCCACAGAGCAATTATTTCAAACTGTAGTTAGAAGCTGCAAAAAGTGTTAACACTTGTCTGCTATTTTTATCAAAGTTAAGACTACCTAGCATAAGAACTCTACTAATTTTTCATAGCTTGCTAAGTTGTCTCACACAATAGCATTTTCAGGCATTAGAAGTTATACTGCATTTCAGGCATAATTCCCCTTCCTTATTTTTTGTCTTCCACAAAGAGATGAGGATTAGAGGTAGATGGGAACACTCTGAGTCTTTGTACACAATTCTACCTGTGTTTGTGTATCTGTGATACCCTTCACTCATGTTTCAGTTTTCCTCCTTGACATTTTGCCATTATGAGAAGTTGTTTAACCTAGTTTTGCCTGTGCAAGTCCACCAGGATCTCACTTCAGTCCAAACTACTCCTTTAGTGCCAATCCTCACTTCCCAGAAAAAAATGATACAGAACAAAAAGCCATTTCATTGAAGTGCCACTGGATAGTAGTCTGAATAATCTGAATTTAATCTGAAGTTACTATAGCTAACATCCATAGCAGCTAAATAGTTAACTTATTTTACTGTTTCACATTTATTTTCATACAGCCAATTTCCTCTTTATACCACAGTGCTCACTTATTTCAGTGAAAATTCTCCAGTGCAAAATGTTGTGAAAAGGGTTACAAACTTGTCATGATTGGACTGTGTTGCCTCTAATACCTTAAGTTATACACAAATAGCTTCAAAAAACTTGACTGGCAACATGTCTTAAGAAGGATTTGATCCTGATACATTAATGCAATCTAGTTTTAGGTTCCCCATTCTAGATACAAGTATCAAATTTCTGAGTTAGAAGTAACTCGGAACTGGCATTTTTTTTTAGTCTTTCCTCACAGGAAAACTCTTCAGAACCCAGACACCATCTACTCATGTCGTAGGATGTAACTAAGACTGAAAGTGTATCAGCATGTAAAACAGAGATTAATGTTTCCTTTTGCGTCATTGACATGGCACTGGACCAAAGAACTCGGCAGTTTGGAGTCAGCATTCTGCCTGAAGGATATATGAAATGAATAAACCTATAAAAATGGAATAAATCAAATTTCCAACTTGTTTCTAAGTCACTGTTTAAAACAAAATGAACATATAGACAAACAAGTATAGTTTCCTTTCTGTATTTCCTTCCAAAGGTGAAACTGCTTTGTTTACTGTGTTTATTCCACTAGAATCAAATCTCTCTGTGTCATTACATTTAGCATTTGATTAGCAAAAGCTGTAGTTTTGAACAAATTAAAGGATGAAAAGAAAGCAGAGTGCAAATATATATATATATATATGTATATCTGCTGAGCACTAATTTAACAAAGGTTATCTTTTCAGTTGTTCCTTTCACAATTTCCTAACATCCTGTGGCAAATCAAGATACTACTGACATGGAGAAGTAAGAGAAAAATATTGAATACATCTTTAGCTATCAGTTATTTTCCAGAGAGAAAGAAGCAAGAGAGTAAAAACCAAACGGAAGTGTTAAGACTAAGCAGAATATTTTTGCATAAAATACATAGGATTCACTGACCTCTGTTTGAAAAGAACTAATTATAAATCTTAATCAGAACTTCCTTTTACATTTCATGAAAGTAATTAGTGTATTTCTCTGTTTGCTACTAATTATATATCATGATTATCCTCTTTCCTTCTGTTTGTGGATGGCAGTAAAATTTGCTTAGCTTTTCTCCTTGAGATGATTTTGTATTATTTTACTGACTGAAATATTAAATAAAATAAATTTAAGATAGGCAATAAAATGAATTGTTTTAACTATTTTTAAACAGTATTTTATGAGTTATGATTCAGATATTGCTTACTGATTAAGTAAACGTATTTTCTTATAAGTAAAAATCTGATGCTGACTTTGACTGGCAGAAATGGCACTGTATTACCATGGACAATAGTAGCAAGTATCTTCATCCCTTATTTCATCTGAACAGCCATAGAAACCCGATAGTCATATAAGCCTAATTTCAGAATACAGAGGAAAAATTTCAGAAATGCAGAATAAAAATATGATAAGCACTGAACTAGTTCTTGTGGTTCACATCACTGTAACAATACAGTTTGGAACATGCATTGTTTTCAAAGTGAAATCATCTGCTTCAGCATCATAACTCACACAGGAATTCATATCAGATAATGAAGACTCATAGTAAATTCTTACAGTTTTATAATGACATAGCAAGCTTTTCAAAAGAAAAGAAGATATTCCCAGAAGCCCTACTAAATCCACTTCAAATACTGCAGAGGAGATACACAGAGCCCCTTATTTTAGTGGCAAAGAATACTCTGGATGAATTACAAAGCTATGTAGAGACATACTGGTAGCTTATGTCAAGAGAAGCTTGGTAGAGAGATTGTTGATGCTGGGTCATTTGTTTCATCCTCTCAACAATGCAGGCACATTTTTGATGCTTTATCTGGTGTTATTTTAGTGAATAACTAGGTTTAATATACACCAGTTATCCTGGTGGTATTTTATATTCCCTAGCTATCAATATTAAAATGTCCTTGCATTACATGTTATTCTTCCTTACCATTACCCTTACTTCAATAGAGTTCAAGAACTTTCTTTTTCTTTGGTATGCAGATATTTAACAATTTGTAGATTCTTGCCCAGAGGCACACTGCACCCTGGCAGATCAAGGTATCTGCTTCTTCCTTTTGACTCCCATGATCCACAGTTTTTTTCTTGGCTACTCTTATAGATTGTGAGTCACTGGAGATCAAACTATCTGGATACAAAAATATCACTTTCAAGGTAGAAGAACATGTACACAGTAATAAAATCCTCTAACATAGGCATCAACTTAGAAGTCTGCCTGCCTTTCCTTCAGAGATGTCCTTACCCCAGGTAAACTCTGGGCTTTTCTAGAGCTCCCACCTGAACAGCAGTGAGGGTTGTCCTGCTGACCTGTCTGTCATGTCAGTAACACCTTTCTTTTCTTCCCCTGAACAGAAATGGGCTGGTAGTTATTAAGAGCAATGCCTCAGCATAGCACCCACATCTCCTTGTCATGAGTGCTAATCACAATGGGAAACCAATATATGTTTTGCTCCTGAATTCCAGTGCAAACTTGCCCCTTCCTTGTCCTAAGGTCTGTTTCATCATGTCATCCTAATCTTTCTGAAGAGCATTTTCTTCACTGTCTTTCGTAGAGTTTCATTTTCCTCTTTATTACAGTCCCAGATTTCAAAAGTTAGATAAAATCTTTCATTCCAGGGTTTATCAGAACTAGAATCTGGCTCTAAGAACCCTTCCAGGACTCTCAGTTATTAAAGATAGTCATACAGTGGAATAAGCTTAGAAGAGACATATATTCCTACAGTTCTCAAATTCATTTCTTCAGAGCTTCTTCATTTCTACAAGTTAAAAACATTTTTGTTTGTTATAATTTGATTCCTCCTGATATGCAATCATCTGCAACTACTCTTTCCCGAATTTCTTCTCTGATGATGTTTCTGAGAGCATTCATAGTGGAAAAGAACATTGCAGATGCTGTTTGATTAAGTACCTATTTCATGATGATTGCATTTTAAGCATCATCCAAGAGGCATCACTATTTCAGGATGTGTTTTACAAGCCTTTATATTGCCATCTGAATGTGGCAAAGGAGGCAGTTTTCAGAGGTAATTATAGCCGCAACTAAATATCAACTGTGCAAAGAGAGAAATTGAGTAGTTTGAATTACTTGCTGAAATGAAGCATGGAGATATTTGAAATGGCTTTCATAAGTGTTTGACTACTCTAGCCTATAAGAGTAGTCATTTCTCTATATTGTCTATATTTCTTCTATCAAGTATTAGAATATGAAGTCCCCACGTGAGCATAATCTGAAAGGTATAAGCAGATCATGTAACAGATCCTCCTGGAAGCTTTGTTAAGGCACATGCAAGACAAGGATGTGATCTGAGACAATCAGCATGGCTTCAGCTTCACCAGTGGCAGATTGTGCCTGACAAATTTGGTGGCCTTCTACAATGGAATGTCCCGGTAAAGGTCTGCAACAACTGGTATCCCTCGGGAGATCTGTCTTGAGACCAGTGCTTTTCAACTTCTTTGTCAACAACCTGGATCAGGATTGAGTGCAATCCATGCAATTTTGCTTAGTGGAGCAGTTGATCCAATAGAAAGAGGGGATATCATTCAAAGGGACCAGGACAGGCTTGAAAAATAGCTGCATGGTAACTTAGTGAGATTCAACAAGGACAAATATAATGTGTTGCACCTTGGTTAGTGCAATCCCAGGTATATATTCAGATTAGGAGAAGTCATTGAAAGTAGTGCTGCAGAAAAAGGACTTCAGAGTCCTGATAGACAAAATGATGGACATGAGCCAGCAGTGTGTGCTTGCAAGCCCAGAAAACCATCTATATTCTTGGCTGCATCAAAAGAGAAGTGGCCAGCAAGGCGAGGGAGATGACTGTCCCCTTCTACTCTCCTTGTGAGGCCTCATCTGGAGTACTGCATCCAAGTCTGGGGACTCCAACATAGAAAAGATACTGAGCTTTCAGACTGGGTCCATAGGAGGGCCATGAGGAAGATCAAAGGCCTGGAGCACCTCTTTTATGAAGAAAGGTTGAGGAAACTGGATTTGTTGAGCTTGGAGAGAAGGCTCCAAGGGAAACCTCACTGTGGCCTTCCAGTGTTTAAAGGCAGATTATAAACAGGAGGGTGACTGACTTTTCACATGATCTGAAAGTCATAAGAGAAGGGAAAATAGTTTTAAATTATGAGAGAAGAGACTGAGATTAAATGTTAGGGGGAAATTCTTTTATCAGAGGGTGATGAGGCACCAGAATAGGTTGTCCAGAGAAGCTGTAAATGCCCCATTCCCTGGAGACTGTATAGGGCCCTGGGCAGCATGATCTAGTGACTGGTAACTCTGCCCGCAGCAGGGCAGTTGAAAATAGATCTTTAAGGTCCCTTCCAACCCAAACTATTCTATGATTCTAATACTCAAGCATAATTCCTTGAAAGAAAATATCTTTACGAAGTTTTAGCATCAAGAACTGTGAAAAGACTGAACAAAAACATCTGAACATCTATATATGAGCTAAAGTAAAACTTACTTTCCTGAGTATGGTTTTAAAATATATAACTCTAATTCTGACTATAGTTGATTATGACGATAATTAAAAAATCATTATGATTAAATAGATGTTCACAGGGTTGCTACTTTTGGCAGACTTACTCCTTAAGAAGAATTTAAGGGAACATTTGGCATATGCAGCGTTCAAGTTTATATTCTTACTTGACAGAATTCAGTCTGAGTCAACTCAGTACTGGCTGTGATGTGAAAGATGCTTCTGACCCAAAAACGTCTCTTCTGGTGAAATTTTAATTCAAGTAACTCAATTATAAATATCAGCTTTGACAAAAATCACATTTTTTGGCAAAAAACAAAAACAGAAGCTAAATTAGTTCACAGGAACAGAATCATTATGTGGGATACTTTAAATTAAAAAAATATATATATACATTTCAAGTTATATTCTCATCCTCCCAGATTATCTATAGTAGGCTAATGCAGCAAAAGATAGATTTTTCAAATATCTATTCTTCATCTTTTCTGAAGCTAAGCTGTGCTAAAGAAAGAAGACTTACAGATGATGAGAGAAAAGCCCTTGTAAGCATTGCTGAAGTGTTTAGATCCCTATCAATTTCCCTGAAAATATTACTGAGACCCAAATTTTTTTTAAGTAAAGCACATTTAAAGATTGATACCTGAAATTGTCTCCATGATTAATATTTTCCAAAACACTTTGCGAGATGCAAATAAATAAGTCTGGAATGTATTGCAGGAAAAGGTGCTACAAAATTTTCTCACATTATTTTCTTACTTGCTGTCAGTGAGAAAGATGTGTTCTTATGACAGATGGATTTTTAATGTAATACAGAAGAACTGTAACTCAACAATATTAAAATTCTGCAGTCCAGCCATGGGACAGTCACATTGCCATGATTTGAGAGCCAAATCACGTTGAATTGATTCTGAAATCAACACTTTCCTATAGTATTAAAGCTAGATTTTCCCTCTAAATGCTGATCCACTCTTCAGGGTAATTTTTTCTCTGCAAACTGCTGCATTTGATAGACATTTGTTTGTGGTGAATTATTCAACAAAAGGAACCTTTTCTATTTTTGTCTTACAACACAGATATCATGCTTACTACTAAAAGTCTAAACTTTTCACTTCAGCTTTTCACTGCAGTTCTGTTCTCTTCAATCATGTTCAAAAGAGAGAGTACTATTCCACGGCCAGGTCACCTTGCAAAAATAATCAAGTTATAACTCAGTCTACTCAGAATACTGAGTAGAAGGTCAAATAACTAAAACCTTGAATGATAATGCTATTTAAATGGATTTTGTGGGGAGCGGTCTCCGTCAGGATTTACCTTCTGATTGTTATACAGGGTAACAGATGATCTGTAAAAATGCAAGGAAAAAAAAAAGGAGGTACCCTTGGTCATAGTAGGCACAAATTAACCTACGGCTTCAATGTGTAGTGTATTGCATTTCATACATCTAAGTATTAATTCATTTTTTCCCAAATACCTATGATGAAATAGCAGCAATACAGCAGTTAGATGGAAGCAAGAACTACACTAAATACAACAGAAAAAAGTGAATAATTAATTAACCTCTAGCTGGAGTTTGAAGGAACTTCTGTGTTCTTTGAAATAAGTTTTCCAGGAGTAAAGACTGTGGGATAAAGATCAGTTTTCTCATCACTAAAACAAAGCAAATTATAGACCAACACGATTTTTGTCTAGAGATCAAATAGTTGTTTCAGTTTTGCTGCTGTGATGACTGTTCATCAAGCATCTCATATTACTTGAATAATTTGCCAGGGTCATAAGATTTACTTCTCATCTGAAGACCATTATAAGTCTCATCACAATAATCTTGAAACATTTTAAATAAAATTGCTACAACTCATCTAAACTAATTTTGCTATATGATCGTCTTAAGCAATTTTCCTCAACTCAGTTCCAAGCAGAATTAAAAGCAAACTATTTTTTGCCTTTTTTTCTGCTCCAAAAAACAAAATACTTCCTTCTTCTTCAGTGAATTAACACAGATACCAGTAAAGGTACAAAAGTCAAAATGTGTTACTCTTTAAACAAGACTTCAGAAAAAATGGAATAGCTTCAAAACCTAGGGAAAAGGGCCTGAAGTGGCCTTTTCTCATTAGCTTGGAATACATCTTGTTTCCTTAATAATAGTTCTGGAATTTCACAAGTGGATATTTTTTAGATTTATTAGTGAGCATGACAATTCATTATCTCTTCACATTGCTTGTATTTCGACCACACAAATAAGAATTTGTCTTCAAAAATTCTTATTCAGTGAATGTCCAAATAAGTGAGAGGTTTTTATGGTTTTTTTGACAGTCCAAGAAACTAAGGAATGACAGAACTCCCCCGATGGAAGCCTTTTCATCTTCAGACTTCCTTGTTAATTGTATCGTGATTTGAAATCTGCAACCCCAAGTTGGAGTGAGTCATTTCAGTGTAGTAACTGCTGTTTCATTGTTATTGCTGTGGCAGTAAAATATCAGTTATGATTTGAGCTTTCGGTCTTAAATAACAAAACAGGAGTAAGGCTCAAGAAAGATTCTTATTCCTCCAAACAGGATACATTATTTGTGTCAACGGAAGCAGGTTTCACAGGACTCTTACAGACACTTCCACTGAACTTAAAAAAAATGTGCAGTACAACAACTTTAAATTATAAGAAGGAAAAAAAAAAAAAAAAGAAAAAGAAAAGAAAGAAAGAAACAAAAGCAAGAGAATGAAGCTTCCTAAGAATTTATTCCAGCTTTTATAGTACTTCTGACCTGATGCATCATGCAGCTTGCTTGTAGGGAAACCACTAATTGTCACCATGGCTTTGACTAGCTGCAGTTGCCTCTTCACATTCCCACCAATGGCCTTAGGACTCCAGATTAGCTCATCCTGGCTTTTTCTATTAACAGTACTTCATTATGTTTTGGTGTTGTAGGTATGTAGTATCACCTCTTTATTTGGAAGAGGTAAGATTTTCTGTAGCTGACTTGCTGCTTGTATATAAAGTGAGAGATCATTTTGATCCGGTTTTTGTTTGTTCATTTTTCTCTTAGGAGAGTTCTTAGTCTTGGTGTTTTTTCCTTTCCATTGTATATTTTATTATAGTGGGCTGAAGTTTGGATTAACATATCCTTTTCTGTTAAGTACTGACTGAAAAACTGTTCATGTGTGCTGGGGCTCATGCTGAGGTTAATATACTGCATCTGTATCTTTTGAACCCCATGCTTGCTTGACATGGGACCTGGGCTGTAGACTGCCAAGTTAGTGTGGTTGCCTAGCCTTCCAGATCCCTTAGAAAAAGGTAGAAAATTGTTCTACTTTTGTAAGAAGTGGTTCAGAAAAGTCTCAGATACGTACAGTGGAATGAGTTGAAGAGATGAAGTTATTTGTGTTACATGGTTTGGATAGGAGGACTGTGATAATGAGCCCTAGTATATGAGAACTAGGAGGACAAACAAAACAGTAAAAAACCCCAAATGATATATTCATTTAGCATTAGATGATAAGGATTTTTCCTGCTATGTAAAGTTGTTTCTTAGTGTCTGTGCTCTCCTGTGTATCATCAGATGGTAGATACGCTGGCATTTAAATACAAATTTAATCTTTTGATATGTGTAGAACAAAGTTGATGGGGAAACTCCCTTAAACCATCTTTTCCTGAACTTAAAGTTTCTGAGTTGGATTGTTGAAAGGGCTATACATTAATACATTATATTTTCCTTATTTGGCTTATGTTATAAAGTAGTTTCATGCCTTGTGTTTTCTGAGGATTTTAATTCAGAGATGCTTCCAGAATGCCTCTTTAACTCTACCTGTGTCCTACAGGAGCTCCCACAGCTCTAAGTCCATTTGTATTCTTATCCCTTCCTGGCTGTCATTTTTTCTGACAATTCAACCATTTTATGAGATGCCTTTCAGAGTCAAGGAAGTCTTTTGTCTACATTGCATTTTACACCTGAAGCTCCTCATATAATGTATAAAATATCAAGAAGAATATTAGTTGCACGGAAGTGCTGGACCTTAAAAGCATTTCAGCTGAGATCTTGACACGTTGATAGTTTGTTAAAACAAGTTTGTATATTTAAATAAACTTCAGCTGCGCTCTGTCTAATGCCTTCTACTAGATGTGACTTTCAAATGCCTGATGAATGCTGCTGTCTCGTTTACTGCCTCTCTCAAAACTGGAGAGCTGTTAACCCGGATTAGTAGTTAAAACTCTGAAGTAACACAGCTGAGAAGAATTCTAATGAATGGCAGTAGTAGTCTGCCTATGCTGCTTGAGGTGCTTTTGTTTCACGATTTTGAAAGTGAATGTTCCTCAGTGATGCCGTTCCTAGGAGCTGAAAGTATCCCTTTGCGCTGTAGCTGACAGAGGGAAATAGGGGAGAGCTCCCAATGTTGAATATGTGCAGCCCTGATGCAGGTTGTTAGCCAGGGTGATTAGGGGGATAAGGTTTTTTTCTGTATCCAAATGATATAGAAAACTGACAAGGACATAAGCTAGAGGCATATTAATTTTAAGAAGAAATGTGGGGGGACTTGCCTGTCTTCCAAAAGGCCTTCTGCTTCTGTGAGAAACAGGTGAAAAAGTAAGTGCAGAACATTAAACGTGTTTTTCTAATGTGCTCTCTCTTTAAAGAATAAGCAACCTACATGTGAAGTTTAGCTTGCTTCTAACACAGATATTACATTGGCAATAATCTCCTAATGACAAGGTATTTATTTGTAGTGGAAAACATAGGTAACAAACTTGGTCTGATGTGTTTGCCTTCTGTCATTATGCCCTTAAATGCTTCAAAATGAAGCAATAAAATGTTTTCAAAGTATAGGGTTAAAATGTGAAAAACTCCCTATGAGATATTTACTCCTGGAGAGGGGGTGGGGGGAGGAAGAAAGCTGCTAGGAAGGATCTTATTTCTTATTTTTAAATCTACAATTCCAAATCCTCTGTTTAAGAAATTTAGATCACTTATTAATTAGTATTGTTCCTGTTTTGCATAATTATATTACACAAATACATGGTAAGATTTATTTTTGCAAGATAATGTATTGGTTCTGCTCACATATAGTATTCCATCAGACAGAATACAGTGACAGAATATTCGTAAATATTTAGGAAATCATTAATTAAAGGATAGTTTATTGAATGAATTATTTGTAAACAAAGAATACAGGTATTACTTGGCAGTTGCTACTCCTGGTGTAGCTAAAATATTTAAGTACTCTTCTGAATGTTTTAGGAGAGCAGTATTAGTAGAGCTATTTTTGTCTAAAATTCATGTTTCCTACCATTATATTGTTCTTTTAATTTTACTCTCTCTTTAGCTTAAAATGCTTATGTAGCTCTGGTTACTTCTTAAGACACTTTGATACCATGCAAGATGGAAAAACTGTATGTAAATAAATGTTTGTTACTATAAGTTCAAACCTCCCAGCTTCATTGCTAAATGTCTCACAGGCTGTCAAGTAATACTTCGATTTTTAGGAATTATGCAGTAGACAGGGAGAAAGCAACTATGGCCATTCTCTTGTGTGATAATAAGATTCCCTGAGCCATGCAGTCTTTATAAGTACTTAAGTACTTTCTTAGCACTTAGCTGAACAATAGCTTGCCTGGTGGAGGAATTGGCAGAAAATGAGCTCACTCTCAACTGAATGGGGGGGGGTTATAATCTGAAAAAACATTCATTTGCATTTGTGGCAGAAACTAGGATCAGTGCATGCAAGGAACAACTGGAACTACAGATGTTGGGCAGATGCCCCAGGATGAAGTAGTGACACACATAGCAGGAACTTGTTTTTCTTTATGGTCTACTGCCGATTTTGAAGAAGAGTCATGAAATCAAAGGTGAAACTAGATGTTAGTATGTGCAAACTTTTGAGCTGGAATACAAAGTAACACAGATCTTGTTAATTTCAATTGCACTGAATCCATTTTATTCAGGGCTGGAACAAGAGTTTTGCAGTTGTAATTCACTTGATATTACCCATTTTCACTTCGGACTAAAACCTGGACAACAAATGTATATCAGTCATATCCATTTTGTGCACAGTGTCAAGTTGGTGCGAGTAATTGGCCTGCTGTTCTGAATTTAAACTTCAACAATAGTTCTAAGAGCAAAACTCAGGATAGCAAAGTGTGCTAACTGCTAGGCTGTCAAATCAGTCATCAGTCACTCATTACTTTATTTTTCTATATGACTAGATCTCCAAATGACAGGTGGAAAGTGAGTTAGGTGCAGAGTGAGTCTGGATTCTATTTTTCCATCATCTACCATAATATGGGACACTGGTTTCTAACTTTCTGGAACTGGTCTTTAGTCAGTACGCTTTCTCAGTGAGTATCAACAGACTGTTCAAAAGTCTTCCAAATGAATAGTTGGCTGGGCACTTGCCAAGCCATTTAAACTAAATGCAGCTGTCTTCAGTTTTAAATACATCACACTGATTTCATATGATAGTTCATCTGTAACTATTTGGTAAGGATTCTGAAACAGCTTCTGCATGTTGGGAATTCAACAGAAATGAAATATGGCCCCCTTGAGATATTAATCCTGCTAAAATGGATCAACACATTAATAAATGGCAGGAACCTGAGAAAATAGCCTCCTTTAAAAAAAGGACCAGTGAAGGATGAAACTAGAGGTTTTTCCCTTGAATAATGATTTAAGAGCAGATGAGAATAACTTACATGGGCTTAATTATTTCTATTCCCTGTCTTTATCCGTTGCCAGAAACATTCAATAAAATCAGAATTAAGGCTTCTTTCTGATATGACAACTACATAAAAGAGTACAGTATTATGTTTAATGATTTGGAGATGGATGACATAACAGAAACGAAGCTTATTTGGCTGCACCTAGCAATGTCATAATGATGCCTGCTAATGGTACTTTGGCTATCAAACATTTTCTAGTAGAAAGGGCATACTTCTCATGTTAAAGCAATAACTGTGTGTGCCATGGGCATGTATAGTTTAAGCAACGTTTGTAAAACTCAATTTCAATCACTCAGAATTTGTGATGAAATGAAGACAGATGCATCTAGGGGTTTGTGGATCTTTTTCCATATTGCTGTGTGTAATAATATCTGGTGGAAGAATTGAAAATCCTCGAAATCACAATGAAAATTATAAGCAAATGTTTCTGTTAGTATGTGATAAACTGTCTTGCTATAAATCACAATTTAACTGAGGATCAGAAACAAGATTTATTATATCAGTTGGAAGGCAAATTAATTAGAGAATCACTTTTCTATCTTTAAAAACTCACCCTTTCCTTCCTCTAGGAAAAGTCTGGCAGTGCTTCAGACACTTTGATATGCGTTCATACACACTTATAAGCGAATTACTTCTACTGTGTTAACATTTCCTTCCTCTATATTAATATTTATTTGTCTTACTGTTATTACTATTTTTTTTGTTTGTTGTTTTTACTATTTAAATTCTGGCAAACGTCACTGATAGAGACACTACTAAAATACACTTAAAAATCAGTAGAGCAAGGTGATATATGAAGACAAGTTTGAAAGTAGTATTCTACATTCATACCAGAGTATCATGTCTATGATATGTATCCAGGAGTTTATTGGGGGTATGGGGAAGAACAGCAAGCAGACAAAACCTTCAGAAGATTCCTTCAAAATAAATATGCAAATCAGAAAAGCATTGCTGTATCTGTGCATTGTTATTGTCAGTCTCTTATGAATCAGATATCAGTTATTAGATTATGCTGCAGTAGTGTATGGATTTCTGTGGTTACTAGAGTCTTCATTATAAATATGATGTTTGTTAGCTAAGGCCGTCAATTTGAAGCAGGGAGTGCTAGCTTGATTTTATTACTTGGTCTGCTGCTCAAGAGAAATTCTCCCTCACATGAGACTGATAGGTATTTGATTGGTAGTTCTCTGCAAAAGGTTTAAGCCCTGCCATAGTCTTCATCTAATGCCTTTGGACCCTGTCCACCTTAACATCTGTATTCCTTCAGTTACTTTACTACTCTAATAGCACTCTGACATATTTTTGTTGATTATTGAGAAACTCTGATGTTACAGTGCTCTGAAAAACATAAAAGCAAAGGCTACTTACCTCAGGAGTCAGAGGGCTGAAAGTGCATATTTTGTGTCAAGCATGCTATTATTCCTGAGTGAAGGAATGCTTATTCTATGAAGACAAATGTTCACTAAAGGTTTGCAAATGATGAGAAGGTAAACTGAGATGATGATACCTGCGGAGATTTGTCATGGTTTTATGATTTTTGGTACTGGTATTGCACTTTCTTTACATAAAACTCTCAGATGTATTTATCTTTTTTAACTTGATGTCTAATTTGGATCAGTACTGTTTCATGCATTATGAGAACATATTAAACACCGTGTTAATTTACTATTAGCAACATAAAGACTTGTGGCTAGAAAAACTGACATGAGAATTGCTATTGTGACATGCCAACACTGCTCAAAAGCTGTCTCACCTTACCACTGATTACTGAAAGTATGCCAAATAGGCCTATTGCTCATCTGCCAAGAAAATTGAATTATGATTGCTCATTACATGTAGGCTACATCTTCATATGAGTGTCAGTGTTTGGATCACTTGTACTCAGTAGACTATAAGTAATGTTATGAAACTGTTTGCAGAAAGTTATGATGATGTGCCTTTGAATGCTGAGACCTGAGTAAAGTGACTCGTGTAAATCTTGTTATTGAGTGCTGATGTTAAAATACTTTTGTTTTTAAAAAGTTCCAAAGTGATGCTGAAAAGTGTAAAAATAAGTTTGTACATTGTGCAAGTTTACTCTGTGCAGAGAAACTCTGAAGCAGCATATAAATATATGGTAAGTTATGGCTGGGCCACTGAGGAGAGGCAAATCTGGAAATTTAAATCAGGGGGGTTGTTTTGGCTTCACTTCTGACTTCAGTTTATTAAACAATGACTAGCTTCATAAATGAGAGGATGTGTAATTCTCAGCTTCCTGCTGGAACTGCTGAAATAACACCACTGTGGTAAATTGTAATTCTGCCCATGTGCAACCCCTTCTTGTCTTTTGAGAAATCTATTTTTCCTTTCTTTCTTGCCACACAGTTAACAACACTGGTGCTGTCTTATCAGTTTGCATCTGTTGCACTGCATATCATGAGCCGCTTAATGCTGCTCATATGGTTTGACTTGATTTTTTGAAGTGACTTCTCAGCAGGAAACATAGATTTATAGTAACTAATTTTTTTTCTAGATTTTTTTAAAGAATTCTGTAACAAACCAATAGAAATTTTCCCTTCTGAAATAACACAGAAAAAATCATTCTTTTAAAACCTTAGCTAACATTTCTTCCTTTCAGAACAAGACATGACTTTTCAAATAAACTATAGGTAATGAGTGCATGGTGATTTCATTATCAAGAAAATACTTGTAGGAAGTATGTAGATGGTATATTCTTACCTAATACGGGTTGTGCATGTATGTATTTCTGTAAATAATTATCCATTCAAGAACTTATACTGTGTCATTTGAAACTTTTGTGATCAATGTTTTTCAATAACATGTCTTGGAAATTCCCTTGTAATCAAGGGTTCTTCCACGTACAGCTGACAGGGTCTTAAACCAAGTTAAATTTATTGATATCCTGAAATAGTCATAGAACCGCAATCTTTCAAAATAGAGTAAAAGCACATTATCTCCTAGTTATAGCTGCTGAACCGTTCACATTTTTAAGCATTGATGTGAAAGATCTATATAGTTATGTGCATTAGTTTAATCTTAGATCCTTATTCTAACAGGCATAAAGTATATTTAAAAATGGCTCAAATCATGGACACATGCTTACCTAATGTAAAGGTGTAGTAGAACTGAGGTCTGAGTATGAGGCAGCTTATTCTTTGTGTGGACAAATAAGTTGTCTGGATGATCTTGGTAATGCGCCCTCCTTTTCCCACCACTGCCCCAGTGCAACTTGTATCCAGCTATTGCTTCCTGCTAGCTCTGCTTGCTGCTTGCATTAAAAGAGGGAGACCAAGGGACAAATACCTGATCCAATTGCAAGTGGAAAATGAATATGAACACCTACATGAAAACTTGAGCAAGACAGAAGTGTTTAATTAACAGTATATGCTACAGCAAGTTAAAAGATTTAGTACCAGCAGTATTATATTAAACATATTGAGAAATCAGTGCCGTGTATTGAAGCTCCTCAGTGTGTATAGAAATCATTCAAACAAATTAATCCCCAGCCTTTCTCCTTGAGCTTCAATATTTATTGCTTCTAACATTATTCTTTCTACAGCAGAAGCTACAACAAAAGCAAGCGTTACTGATTTATACAAAGTGTCAGGAACACTTTAATGATTAAGCATACTTGGAGCTCTCATTCAAAAGTAATGCTAAGAGGAAACTAAAAATAAAATAAAACTAAGAACTAAGGAAGAACTTAAATCACTAACCCCAAAGTGTCAGACCCTTTCTGTATTTTGGCAGGTAAAATAAACTAGTACATGAACTAACAGGCTTGGCACCAATCCTATAGCATTGCTCCAATGTGTCAGAGGATACAGGTGCCCTGAGATGTGCTAACGGGAGTCACCCCATGAACAGTTGTAATAGAGTTGTTTTACTCTTCCATGCTCTTTGTTATTCTTGGAGGGGCTCAGCCTTTCATTATTTTTTACTGTTACAGGTTTCAGTTTGTAGAACCATTCTAAATCATTCCTAATATGCTTTCAACTATTTGCTATTGAAGTCACTCAAAACCAAATTGTTATTAATTCCAAAGTAATGCTAAGAGGGAGTAAAGTTAAAAAAAAATAGTCCCTTTCTATAAACTGATTTCTTTTCTGTCAAGTGAAGATACAAGATTGTGATAAACTGTTATCAGTAGTTTTTTCTGCAGTATAGAATTACATAGTGATTAATTTCTTGTTTGAGCAGAAAACAAACAGGTTAAAGGAGACCAAATCAACCATGATAACCCTTGAAGTTAAGTGAAGTTGTATTTATGTGAATTGCAGATAATGGTAGCAAAGCACAGGTAAGTTATAGCAGTGCTAGTCTAACGAAAAAGCTGGCTGTATTAGCAGTACAATATACTTAATACAGAGTGAAAAATAAAAGGCCAGATAAGTAAAAAAAAGATGTCAATATTTTGTAATTCAGCTCGTTTTCAGACCTTTACCTTTCACATGGGCAGGTGGAATTTTCTTGCTCTCTGAGTATCAAGTTATCAAATACATCTTCAGATGTGAGAATCAGTAGCTCAGAAAGGTCCAGTTCTGAAAATCCAGAAATGTGAATAGTAAGAAGATCTGAGAAGGACCTGAGAAGAACATACTCTTTTTGTTGTTTTAACTCTACTGTTAGAAATCCTGTATATGAATTAAGAGGGTGGATTTATAAACATGAATACATCAACTAATCCAGTTATAAAAGCAGTTTAGGGTATGCTTGATTTGGTATCCTGTTTGATGTTAAGCACACTGTAAGAAGTTTGATAAATAATGAATGTATGTTGCCAGCCTGTTCCTTGCTTTACTATGAGGTGGCATTCACAACATTTGTGGTGACAACATTTATGTTACACTTAAAAATTACAGTGATCAAGGCAACTAATGTGAAACAGTGATCAGGAGCCCAGGATAAGGAAGTGAAATACACTGGGTTTTAGCCTTTTTATTCAGCTTCCCTCTGGAAAAAAAAAAAGTTTCTGTAAGCATTAGTTACCGAAGTCCTTAAATAAGAAGTAGTCCTGTGTCACAAATCAAAGGCAAACATTTTTAATCATTACTGTTTGAAAATCAAGAAATTATCTTTGATTTGCCTGGTGATTTTATGTGTCTAAGGTTATCTTTAATTTGACCAGTGAAGGTCATAGAAGAAACACTTATTCTGGCAACTTTTGAGTCACTGACATTGAAAACCTGGTCTTTTTAATGTAATGAAAGTGCTCATGTGCAAAGCTGGGTATCAAATGCATGAAAGTTGCATATAAAGCTCTTTAATGGTCCCAGGTTGATATCTACTGACAAGCCAATTAATATGCGTGGCATTCTGGAAAGCAGTAACAGCAGATAAAGCTGTAAGCGTTTTGGGTCCTGTTAGAGAATACAGTTTAAGTTAGCCTGAAGAGACTGCTAGCATGCATTTCTTTCCCACAGGAGAAACTTTTCGAAGTTTATGCATGAAATTGATTTTTTTCAAAGCACTGAGTACAGTCCTTGACAGTTTTGTGACACACAATGTGAACGTTTCAGTGGAGACTATAATCCACTTTAGGCTGAAACTAGGTTGAGTGCTTCTGAGGGTGAGATTGTGGATGAATGTAGCCTGGGAAACAACAAAGATAAATCTACTGTTCCTATGCTTAATGAATTTGGCTAGTTTTGTAGGGTTTTTGAGTTGTATTTTTTTTAATTTAAGATGTGTTGCATAAAATATACATGTCAGCACATAGTTATATTGTTATGTGGTGGATAAGTATTTCCTTTGGCTATTTTAAATGAGATGACAGGCAATTTAATGAGGTACCTGCCAGTTTTCATGTTAAGGAACCATATTGTGTTCACCTTCTCTATATTGCTATTATTTTTCTGCATACATTTTCCACAGTGAAGAAGAATCCACTGGATTTTTTGCTACTTCATGAAAAAATAATTTGATATTATTCTATTAACTAAAAATTACTAAATATAGAATGTAAGGGCTTTTTCTCTGGTCTATAAATTGTCTTCATTAAGAAGCGGTGATTTTTGATAGTCAGAGGACCATGGTTAAAACTGGGCTCCTTGCTGAATTTGTATAATACAAGTTGTTTGGGATGTGGAACTTCATCTGATATCTTGGTTTAGTCACAGCTGCCATCTAAGAAATAGCTTGTGGATGTGGCTATCTTCATCTTTTACTTACTTTGCCTCTTACCACTGCTCTCTATCATCAATTTGATATTGTATTTGCCTTAGTAGAACAGCTCATGTACTAAATGTTTTCCAGGGAAAATATTTTGAGGTGTTTGACCACAAAAATGCTAACAAAGACCTTAATGACTTAAAAAAAGACCTTAAATTCTTTAAAATAAATAAAGAGATGAGTTTGTTTTTTTTTTAATAGAAAATAACTGTTCACTTCTTGATTGAGATTATGTAGGATAATAAAACCAAAGCTCTTTGAGAAAAGCAGTTATACATAGACTAATTTTTAAGGAAATACATTGTGTATCAAGAAATGAAACACTATCAAACAATTTCAGCCAGTCACTTTTCTAATCTTGTTTTCCCTGTTCTATAAATCCTTTTTTCTTGAGCAGTATATTACATTAGTAAATGCAATCTTATCAGCGAGACTAAGGAAAAGAGGTCAAATTCTACTTTTATCTGTTATACAAATTCAGTATTAATTGGCTCTGAGTTATTTTTGGTGTGCTCAGACATATGAGATACAAATGTGATATCTGGAATTCCAAATATGCATATTCACTTCTGTTCCACTCCAAGTAGAATGGAAGCTGCTTAAGATATAAGAATTACTCTCAAAGAGTTATAAGCAAGAAATGGAAAACATTGTAAAGTGTAATGCTACACTAGGAAGGCAGATATGCAGATCAAATGCTACCTGTCCTTCTGCTTGCTCTCTTTGTAATTCTGTATGAGGCCAAAAATAATAGTGTGCAGTGGATGCTTGCTGGAGTCTTTAATCTTTAACGATGTTGCCATAAAAATACTACTTTATTGTAGGTGATGAGTAACATGCATCTGTCATGTCTTGCTGTAACTGAGGAAATTCATGGAATTTTGTGTTCCAGTTCTGCAGGCTGCTGTTCAGCTTCAGACTCCTCATGCACCACAGTCATTAGGTAACATGCATAGAATTGAATATAATTTAGGGAAGTATTACCAACTACAGTCTTGCCATGGAAGACATCTTTGTTCAGCATTTTTTAGGATTTCCACTTGAAGAATCTGATGAACACTTAAATAACCCATATTCACTGTTAGCAGAGGCCAGAAGGAAGTGTTGAGGTCAAGGACCATTTAATATCTGTTAATTAGAACAGGTGCATTAATCAGGAAGTTAAACTCACTCCTTCTACATTTGCTATTGATTACATAGGTCCAAGTGAAATTTCCATGGATTATAAAATTATCAACCTAGCATAAAGATTGAAAAAATTCAGGACAGGAAGAATAAGAATAGAGACAAAATAAAAATAGCCATATTATGCAACTGAATTTTTTGTTATGATGGTAGCTAGTTAAAAACTTCTAGAATTTTTTTCAATGTTGCTTCAAGTGTTTAAAGCATATGAAGCCACTGATGTGAACTATATATATTTTTTTGTTTTTTGGAAAAAAATTCTAGTTTTCATTTGTATTCATAAAAAAGAAACTTATGAACTATATGAATGCATTGTATACACAGGAATACAAGTAGTTCTAACAGGGAAACATGATAATCAAATGCCTGAGTAAAAATGAAGAACTTTAAATGTTTTGTTATGATTTCTAATCTGTACAGTCAGTCATCTGTTCTTTTTCATTCTCCCCTGCCTCATCAGAATGCTGTGAATATGCAGCTGCCTGCTCAATGGTGTTAATGAATTCCAGCACAGGTGCTCTTGATTCTGTGTAATTGAAACTCTTTTTCTTTTTTTCCTATTACTGTCTTTATTACATTTCCTTTCACTTTCTGGATAGCTGAGCTGGATATTGAAGGAAGTGAAGGTTGATTTTTTATTTTTTTTTTTTATATTGCAGAATAAAAAACATCTCTGATTGTAAGGGCTAATGGAACAGAGCTGAGTTTGAAGCAGATTAAGCTTGGAGCAAACAATCAGAGTAGGATCTGAGCTTTTCAGGTACGTTATTAACTTTGTAACTTGAGATTCTATAATGTGTCTACTTTTTAATAAGACTTCTGAGGTACTTTGAAACATTGTAAAATTCTGATGTGCTAAATACGGAATAGAAAAGAATGAAGATTAAAAAATTCAATGTCCCTCTATAAAGAACTCCTGGCCCAATTGAAGTTGTGGCAAAATTTTCAGCAACTTAATTAGAGACAGGAAATGTTTTTTTGTTGTTTTTTTTTGTTTTTTTTTCAAGTTAGAAACTGATTTTACATTTAGCTTTGCATAGTTCACAGTTGCCACTAAGTGTATTCAAGTTTTCTTTTATCTAAAAAAACCTGTTCTGGTACAGGTTCTTTCATTAGAGAGAGAGCCTTGATAGTGTCTTCAAGTTAGGGTGAGGTATTAGAAATGTCTGAATTTATAGAACCTATGAAGCAGATTAAGTCAAATATCAACTGTGTAGAAAATCTGTATAGGGCACCTGGAAAATGCCTGTGCAAGTCCAACTTCCTAGATGACAAATGTCAGCTGACAAACACTTTGAGTTGGATATGGAAAATGCATTAGAACTAACTCCTGTGCATTTAGCTGGCAGCAGCTCAAGTAAGAAAACCAACAAGTTGGAGATTTTGGTTTACTGACAAGATATGCCATTTGTCTTATAGAATAAGGACAGTGTAGACAGACATACAGCAGCTCACCACTGTCAACATCTTAATAAGAAAATGCAGCATGAAACAAGGGTACAGTTGTTAAGTCAGTGTAAAAAAAAGTTTTGAAAAACATCAGAAGTTAACAACATGCAAGGAAACATATTCCATTACTCATGTACTTTCCACAGTCATAAGCTGAAAACAAAATTACCTACCATTCACACATGAAATCTCATAAATTGTAAATAATGAACTTATTAAAAGTAGTAGTAATAGATATAATTAAAATAAAATACTAGAACTAAGAATTGTGATTTAATAATTTCATAAAGCACAATGGAACTATTGAGTCATTTTAATGTGAGTTTTAAAAGAACAAGAAGTTAGTACATTAAAAAATACAAAAAGACATAAGGCAGCTTATAGTAGCTAATAGTTAGTAATTCCTTGTGTTAATCAAGCTGAAGATTCCACAGAATATACTAATGAATTCATATTTTTAGCAGCAATGAGTAACTCACGTACAAAGATAAACTGAACTGGGGCCTAGTCTTGCACAGCTGATAATTGCTATATAATACTGCACAGAAATCAGTTGTAAGAGCTTCCAAGCCCGTGTACTACATGGCTGCAGCACCAGGCATGCTTTGTGGTGCCTGATGCCATCTGAGTGGTGAGATGACGGACCACCAGTGGCCCCATGCAGGCAGTGCCCTATGGCCTCAGCCCTATCGCAGAATCTTCAAAGTTGGAAAAGACTTCTAAGATCATCTAGTCCGACTGTCCACCTACCACCAACATTGCCCGCTAAACCATGTTCCTTAGTATCACATCTACATGTTTCTTGAATGCCCCCAGGGATGACTCAAGCTCTTCCTATGCAGCCCATTCCAGTGCCTAGCCAATCTTTTGGTGAAGTTTCTCTTAATATCCAATCTGAACCTCCACTGGTTTCCTCAGCCACTCCTCTTAAGACTTGTGATCCAGAACCCTCAAAAGCTTAGATATCCTTCTACTGGTACACTTCAGAGCCTTGATATCTTTCTTGTAGTGAGGGGCCCAAAACAGAACACAGTACTTGAAGTGCAGCCTCACCAGAGCTGAGTACATGGTAACAATCATTTCCCTGCTCTTGCTGCCAATGCTATTTCTGATATAAACCAGGCTGCTATTGGCCTTCTTGGCCACCTGTATACGTGGCTGGCTCATGTTTAGTTGAGCATTGACCAACACTCTCAAGTCCTTGCCCTCTTTGTAGTCTTCCAGTCTCTCTGTCCCAAACCTGTAGTGTTGTCTGGAGTTGTTGCAGCCAAAGTGCAGGACCTGGCACTTGGTCTTGTTGAACTTCATCCCACTGGCTTCAGTACAAACTCCAGCCTGTCCAGATCCTTCTGGAGGATCATCCTACCTCCAGGCAGATCAACACTTCCCCAGCCACGCTACTTACAGCTGACAGGTGGGAAGGAGCTGGATGGCACTGCTGGGTTTATCAGAAACTTTTCTATAATGCAGTGTAAAGCCTGTAGTCTAAGGATTGCTGATGGTATTTTCCCACTGCAGCAGTTCTGGACAGTAACATTAACAAAAGAAGTAAATGTAGGCAGGAGGAACAAGGTGAACAAATTCTGTTTTCAGCTAAAGCTAGATGAACTGTCCTTTAACTTCAAGCTTTCATTTTCAAGTCATGCTACTAAATCACTTGTACTCTCTATCTAATCTGCCAGAACCTCAAGAGTCTATCAACCTCAGGTGGTTGGCATGCTTATGCAATGGGAAAAATAGGTGAGATATGTATTATGAGAGTTAAATCAGTTCCTTTCCAGTTTCTTATTGATTGAAGAGGAGCACAGTGCTAAATGAGACAAAATACTTAATGGATTTAATTATCCTGTGGGAAGGTGCACAAAGTAAACTGAAAATTGAAGCACTGGCACTGATGCATCTTGTCTTGTCAATTGGCCTGGTACTGTTTCAGAGATATACCATTGCTGAAGTCCACAATGCATTATTTCTTTTGTTTCATTGTGTGCCCACAAACATTTACTATTTAGTGAGTATACTATGATAGTGCCCAGCCTTTCAGATTTATCAGAATATCTGCATACTCTCCTTTACAAGATTAAAAAAGCAAAATCTATAAGAAGGAATGTTACTGCTTAATCAGTTAACAGTCATAAATTGTAGTTTCTAGCTTTTCCAAATCACTGATGAATTTCTGCTTCATTATAAGCTGTGTGAAAGTGAAACTACAAAGCAGTGCAGATGAGCAGCATTCATGCTATAAAACAAATGTGTACCTTGCACAAAATATGAAGCAGGCTTTCAGGGTAGCATGGGAGGAAGAAAAAGTGGTAAGATGTAATGGAGCATACTGTGTCAGTAACTTGCAATGTATGAATAAACTGCACTTCTCTCCAGCACAACAGTTGGAAGCACAAGCAATTGAGAGTGTAAAAAAAGGAAAAAATTCAAATATGCGATAAATATGAAAATGCAAATATTCATGATGTCAGAGGACATTAAAGTTGAGCTGAACAAGTACTCGATTCTTACTGCTGCATTTGTTAACTTACTTTCCCATTAGTGGAAGTGGGAAAGATGATCAGACTTAAAAAATGGATTGCAAAATGGCAACAGGCAGAGATTCTCCTGGCTACGCTGATACATTCCACTTCAATTTGTAACCTATTTTCATGTGCTTCCTCATATTAGCTGATTTATTCCAAGCATAACTAATATATTTTTCCTCACTCTAAATGGATTTGTGTAGGTGTACACAATGAATTAAGTCAGACTTTAAATCAACTCAGAATTTTGTAGGCCAGACTTCTACAGAGGAATGTTTATGCATTTATTGTGAAAGCTAAAGCTGAATTCAAATGGTGCTTATCATTTTATAGATATCTGTGGTAATCAATTACAGCACCTTAAGAGAAGAAAAGAGCCTAAAGCACTCCACCAGAATGAATGACGAAGGAAGAGTGGTTACTTCTGCATGTCTCTAATTGCAGCCATTTCTAAAACAGCTGTGGGCTCATTTGCATTTTGTGCTAGTTTTAAAGTATAGAAATATTCTTATTAATAAAAATGTCTCATTAAAATATGCAACAAAATACCTGTAAAATGAATTTACTGGAAAGATTTTTTTATGACTATTTGATTTCTCCAATCACATTTATGTCTATTGAGTCTTCTGAAAGTAGATATTTATATTAATGAGGCTGTGGCATTATCCATGTTGGAAACCAGCCATGAATGTTTAGTCAGTTACTTGTTGGTGAGGGTGGCAGGGATGACAGAAAGGAGGAAGAGAGGTAAATGGGTCTATGAACTTCATTTTTTTTCAGATAATATAAGCAATCAAATGCTGTGAAAGGTTACCAGATATTGTTCCATGACTTTTTATTTCATAGAAGTTAAAGGGAGCTGACTGTTGTAGAGACCAGATCTGCCCATGGAGTATGAACAAGGACTATGTTATGGACAAAATAAATTGTATAAGTCAATCTTTGCCAGATTCCAGTGACTGTGAATCATTCTAAAGATCTGGGTCTGAATGTGCTTTTATGAACCCTCTCATCACATAAATTTCTCCTCTTTTGAGGAGATCACAATGAAAGTAACTGGTAAGAGAGAGTAAATCAAAGGTGATCAAGCCACTGTAACACAAATCAATGAATGGAAGGTTGATTAAAAATTTAAGTCTATAAGTGCTTACATTTTAATAATGTGAAGTGTGCAAATTTTTAATGCAAACAAAACAGGAAAATCTGCTTTTCACTGTAGTGTTTGTGCAATATTTCCTTTATATCTGGATAGATTTATTTTTTTTCACTGAATTTTGAATCTGTGATTGCATTGCTTAATGTTTGATTCAGAGTTTGTAGTGTCCAGTGTTACCTGGCATTACTCCAGTAGGTGTGTTCTGCAGGGGAAGCATGGTAGGGGCTGAATTACTGTCTTATTTCCTTCCTGCTTCTAGGCCATTTCTTTATCTTACCTGTCTAATACAGAGCAAAGCCAGACATCACCTTACTGGTGACTTAGTAACCACAGCTAGGAAACTTTCATAAGCAGCCTTAATTTTCTTCCAAATTCTAGAAATGACTGAAAATATCATGACTCAAAATATTCTCAAACCACTTTCAGTTTTCAATTCTATTATATTTGCTTTGGGTTTTGCTGGGAAGAGAAGAAAGTCTGCAAAGTCTGGAGAATTAGGTGTTGCTTTATTTTATTTATTTATTTATTATTTTTTTTACAAGGAGGTTTAAGTGCTGGGTTTTTGTTTTGTTTTGTTTTTTTTTTGGTTGTTTGTTTGTTTTTCCTCTACAGAGAACCCACACCATTTCTCTTCTACAAGTGCTTGCATTGTGATCAATATATCAGCCTTCAGCAAAATTAATACAGTTCAACAGAGTGAACATTCAAGTGCTGATTTGTCCCTTATTTTCCAGGAGGTTGTGTGGGAAGCTTTCTTGAAAAATAAAAGCCACTGAAACTCCCTGGTGGAGAGAAGGAGGGAGGTGGAAGAAGTGTAGTCTCAGTTTCTCTCCCTAATGATATTTCATGGATATACACAAGAGAAAAGCTTTGGCCTGAAGGTTTGTATTTTCTGTAAGAAAATCTTTTGTTCCATACTTCAGTAAGATAGGTGAAGCTGTGTTGTCAGAAAATAGACAGTTAGAGTTGTTCTAAATATATAATACCAATATTTGCTATTGCCATGAGAAGAAAGAGTAATTGTGAAACTTAATGTCAAAAAACTATGGTTAGAGCAAGATGTCATGAGGAAGGGAATTAAGCAATTAGGGACAGAGGCTGACGGCCGTCAAAAAGTTCTGGGATTTGAACAACTTTGTCAATAATAATAAAAAAAGGCTGCTGGTAGGAGGGTGTGGGAAAGGAACAAAAACATGAGAAAGAGGGAGAGTTGTATTGCACAGCTTCAGTGAAAAAGTCCTGTTGTGGTGGCCTCGATGTTATCAGCCACAGGAAGGGGCTGAGCAGCCCCTGGTGGAATACACTAAGTGCTGCCACCGTGTCATCTCTGCCTCCAGCTGTTTTCCTACTAAAGTTGGACCTGATGGCCCTCAAGGGGCTGAACGAGAGATTTTTTTTCCTTTTTTCTGGGCAGGTGGATAGAAGAGTCCCAGTTCTTTTGCTGCAGTGTAAGTGCAAATATGTATCGATTACCCCGAAAGCACTGTGTCCTATTTGTTTCTGTGGAAACTGCAGCAGATACAAAGAATACAATAAGATTATTTAGCAGGGCAAATTCTCGGCTACAACTCAATATTTTCTACAAATAGGCATTATCCTTAGCTATGCCTTTTCACCAGCAATGTGCAAGAGCACGTATGCTGTGCATGTAACAATGTGCACCAGTGGAGGTGGCCCAGTGTTGCCTCTGCTGATATTAACCGTTAACTCACTGCTCTTACATCCACAGGTTGGTGTCCCTAAACATTCAGTAAACTTATATGAATGTCTATGCTTGCAGGTTTTTTCTGCATGGAGGAATTCAGTGCTGCACTTTTGCTTCATGCTCACTTCAAGATCAGATGCCGTTGCATCTAGCTGCCCCTCTGCTGCTATCTGTCACACGGCAACAAAATGGAATGGAACATTGGTGGGAAGGTTCAAGCTCTACTGCCGTAACAATAATGCATAATAATAATATAAATATAATAAAATAGAAAGCATTACTTTCAAAGCAATCTTTGGATATGAAATAAGGGGGAAAAAAAAACAGAGAATACATGCTGGACCCCCCAGCTCGTTAACTGACGCTCAAATGTTCTCTCATGGAAGCAGTCATGCGACGACTCTGCAAATCTCCCATTGCAGCTGAACCGCGATGCCGTTCTCCTGTTTGCAGTGGGGAGCCCCACCTAACTCGGGGATGAGCAAGCGCGAGCAGGGTAGGAGCTGCCTCGCGCCCCCTGCCGCGCACGCGCGCCACTCCGCTAGGGACGGGTTGCGCGCGCGAACCTCGTCACAACCAACGGTCGTTCTCGTGCCCGCGAGGAAAGAAAAAGCCAAATCCCCGCGAGGGAGGGTTGCGTTTTACAAATGAAAACGGTTGCATCAAAAAATTGAGCGCCCGACAGTCAGGAGTGGCCAACTGCAGAATAAGATGTTTTCGGAAGATTCCAAGCTCTGTGGTGCAGCTGTGGGAAGCAGAGCTGGAGCTTGGAGAGGTGCTTCAGCCTCCTGAGGGCTTTCTGTCTCACACGGCTTTAACAGCTGGACGTTTGGTTGGAGTATTTCTATGAGAAAACATGGATGCATTGCATGCAATATTCAGTTACAGTCAGACTGATCTCGTGTCCCCTCCGTTTGGTTATGAACTTGGAAACTGAAGTACAGAGCTGTGCATTGAGTCCAATAATGCATATGAATTCAAACAACTCTGGGAGGGATCCCAAGGGATCCCTGGCATTTGGGAGGAACCCATAGTCATCATAGAAATACCCATTGCTGTGTAGAGTTGGCTAAGCCCTGCGTAACGCAGAATGATCTTTCAGTTTCTGTGAAAATGAGGAGCTTTTTCAGATGCTTCTCAACCCACACTGTTGAGCTGATAGCAAAAATTTGCTGTGTGCATCCAGATAAATAGTGTATGGAATGGATTCAACAGTGGTTCTCTGCAATTAATTTGTACGTGGACAGGATGCCTCGCTACTGCAACCACAAGGAGTTTGATGCATCACATCTCCTTCCTGTGAATGTGTGTGATTTATCTAGAAGCGCTCCATGTTCAACACTTTAAAATTGACAGCTCTAATGTCAGAATAGAAGAAAAATGGCAGAAGCTATGCTGCAATCAATTCTCTGCTGGCATAGCATATGTTAGTGACATTATATGAGAATCTTATATAAAAATTGCCTTTCTGCCACATGACACAAGGAATATTTATGTCAAGGAGAGCAGAATTTGGAAGCTTTGAGCTGTTCCTTACCATCCTTGTTTATTGGCTGCGTGGGCGTCAGTGCAGAAAATGTAGGAGTGCCATCATCTTGTGATCAGCAGATGAAGTTGCTCAATTCAGGTAAGAAGTTCCCTGTAAAACAAGGGAAACCCCTTCCCTTTAGTGATGAACGTATTGGTAGTCAGGAGGTGTCTGAAAATTCCATGTGCAGATGAAATATAAAAAAGTTCCATGTATGAAAAATTTAAGATATGAATGGAATATTAGCTGGGTAAATGTCCTATTTGGAACTATATTGTTATTTAAGGGCTAAAATCCAGACACAGGACTGAATCTGTACATAAATAGCTAATACCATATCACCTGATCTGCACATGTCAGGTCTTCTTGTGAAAGGTAGTGGAGTTAAGCACATTTGAGTCTGGGCATCCGTAATTTGTTAAGAGTTGGTTAGAGCATAACCATGCTTTGTAGTGTGGTGTTTGAGGGTATAACACGGAATGATGTGCCCAGAGATGTTAACAATGCAAAAAAAGATATTTATTATTTTCTGCTCTTCCTAAACTGGTAAATGACTTAAAGAAAACATGGATAAATTTTCTGATGATGGACAATTTAGCTAATTGACAAACTGCCATTTCCCCCAAATAAATCAGTGGGGAAAAGTTGCTTTGAGTTTTTCCACTTTTGCTCCATAGATAATATATAAAGTATAACAAGTTTGATTTTTTGTGTTATTTTTCTGAATTTAAACATTTTTAGAGGAAAATAGAAGACAATTCTGTATCAGTGACCTGTGTTACATAATGTAAATTGGAAAAGTCAGGCACAAGGAAATGTGTTTCACAACTTGCAGTTGTGTTGAGCATCACTAGGTGGAAGGATTAAGTTGCAAGCTTCAAATTGGATAAACCAGGCACCAGGGTATTTTACATAGCAACCATAGACTTCTATATAAATTTGCAGCAGTAAGGAAAAGGACATTTCTCCACTAATTGTTGTGGAGAAAGTCTAGTGATTGTTTGCTTGGAATAGGAGGGACTGCTGTTGCTTTGCAAAGATGAACGTTGATGATTAAGGTACCCAAGGTGAAATAATTTTAGGTCTGCTAAGCAGTGATTCCATGGCAACCATGTTTCTTTCTCTACCCTCCCCTTTGTAGTCAAACTGCTGCTTTACTCTCTAACTGGTGTATGGTATGGGAGTGCAGATCTGTTTCAGGATGATGGATCCATCCTTTGCAATAGGCATTAGCTAAGTAGGAAAAAAAAACGTAATGGTCTGAGTTTGCCAAAGCTAGAAATACTGTATCAAGGAAGAATAAACTTGAAGGCACCTAAGACATATAGTCAACATATAGTGACTGAATACAGCTCCAAGCTATAGTCAGATCCTGCCAGGCAGCAGCAGACAAGATCAGGAAGTACCCTAGCTGGCTGCAAGATTTATCTGAAGGTGAAGGTTTAGGGATACACATAGTTTTAGATCTCCATCTTGCCTTAGCAACATGACCTCTAACTAGGAAGAGGAATTTTAGCAATCCTGGAATTAGTGTTACTGATGAGCCAGGTGCTCCTACGCTCATGATCCAGACAAACTAGGCCTAAAAATATATGATACAAAAATACAAACCAATAATAAATAGTTGCACACATATTTGAGATCCCACTATAATTCTTAATAGATTCCATTCGTGAGATTCTTTTTGCACCTGCACTGTTGTTGTTGTTCTGAATACTTGAACATTACTTTGTCAAATTCTGATGATTTTTATTTTATCTGAAGAAGCAGACTTTTGTTTTGATTAAATACTTTGAAAAAAAATAGTTATTGTTTATGTATTTATACAGTGTTAATTTTGTCATGATTTAGGTGAGAAATACATCTTGTAGAGTGTTGCTTTAAACTTGGGTTGGAAGGAATGTATGAATGAATGCTGAAAAGTGATGCTTTTATTGCAGTTTAATGTACATTTTTGGAGTATAAGCCTAGGGATGTAGTGCTTATTGCAGGACTATATGTATGTTGTTACTTCCTACTAAAAGTGCAAAAACCAAAATACAAAATGTCGGTTAATGGTGCACTTCTTAATGGCTACATAACATGTATTAATACGTAATATTCAATTTGTTACTTTTAGGTGGTGGAAGAATATGCCTAATATTTTACTTGTTGGCATATTGTTAAGGAATGCTCTAGGACTTTTAGCCATTGGTAACATTAAAACATTTTTCATTCAAATTACAACAAAAATACTTGGCTATTTAGGAGTAGCTGTACTATTTGACTTTCCTCTTTTAAGACTTCATCCTACAGAAGTGTCCTGAACCAACACATTTTACTGCCTACCTACTTTGCAAAGTAAGAAATGTAATCTGCCATCTGAACTTGCTATCTTTAATAGTAACTTCTGTGTGTCACATGGAGTAAATTTGCAGGCAGCAAAAGTTTGTGCATGAAATTTAACAACTGCAATAATCTCATTTCAGTTTTCTTTGTTGGTTGTATCGTTTTGTTTGATTTCCAAGTAGTTCCTCAAATACCATTAATAGGTGCAGTGCATTAGATTAGGTACAATCTTTTTTTTT
>VXAB01001444.1:181239-230200 GCA_013399175.1 Odontophorus gujanensis | reverse complement strand
TTTTTTTTTTTTTTTGAGCAGGAAACTTGTTTTCATGTACCAAGACTGTTCTGTGACACAAATGGAAGTGTACTTAATAGGAATGTCAGAGATTTCCTTCAAAATTACACCTCTGAACTACACTGAAAATGGTAATATGTCCCACACAGCAAACATGATTCTTCCATCTCTCCCTGTGGCCTCTTTGATGTAGGTATTTAAAAGTAGCAAGACATCTCAAAAAGGCAAATCTAACAGAGGACTTGTACTGCACACCTAAGTGCATATTCTTGTGATATTTTCTTAAGTTTTCTTTTAAGGTGAAATTCTGTTCCATTGTATATAGTAAATTTCATCCTGGAATGCTACCACATTTTATTCCTAATCCTGTCTTCCACTGCTTTTTAATCCAAAACAATTTGGATAGCTATCTTTCCAGCTATCTGTTTTGTAAGGAGTACTTCCTTAGGTTCTGTGCTCTCCCATTGCTTGTGTTAAGTGTTTAGACTCCATTACTCAGCAATTTGGATTTGATTAAGTATTTACTGGTTTGTATTACAAGATTTCAGTAAGCTTTTATTATGCTTTACTGATCTGTCACAGAACTCCAGCAGAATATAGAAAAAAGTGGTGCTTATGGTATTATCATCACATTACTGAACCCAACTCTCTGTCTCCTTGTGACTGGATAATGAAAACTCAGCTGTGAAAAAGCCCTTTCCCCTGACTACTTCTTTCTCTTGCACCTGTGTTCTCTTCCATAGATTCTTTTGATATCTCCAATATGTCATTTGACAGTTTCTCTGCCCTTTGGCACTAGAGGCTGTCTGTAGAATAGGTCCACCTCCTGAAACCCTTGCAAGGCATGCAGCACAGACTTTCTAAGCTGAAGGGAGAGGTGGGGGGAAGAAAAAGAAGAAATAATATAAAAAGTAAGGAAGAAGGGATTCTCAAATTAAATGTTACATCCAGGACTGGAATAGGGTTAGCAATTTAAAGCTTAATCTTTCATTTACCATTGATCCTAACTCTTTATTTAAAAACAAAATGAAAGAAAATAACAAGGAACATATGTGAACATAGTTGCATTTTTCTCTAGGAAATCCCATACTGTGCTATTATTTATTTACTTCTAGTTTAATAATTTTTAGAGATCACTATTAAATCCTGAATTTATTGTTATTATTAGCTGCATATGTGGTCATATGTCCCTTTAGTGGATAACAAAAATACATTACTACAAAAATGCCAATTGGATTTGTACTTAGCGCTCCAATTTCCCCACGAGTACTGGAATTTTAAAATAAATTGTGAGACTATAAATTACTCAGTTATAATTTTGTGATGTTAAAAAGCATTTCATTTTGTGCAAAAATTAAATGTAATGTCACTTAGTGCAGTATAAAAATATGCACATAAATGAAAGTGAATGTTTTGTGGCTTGGCCAGAAGACAAATAGGGAAAAATAAAAACAATAACAACAAAAAAACAGTGAAGGTAAAAAAAGCAATGCAGACTTAATAGTGCATAACTTGGCTTATCTAAACCAGAAATGGCTTATTTACCTCTGAAATTAGCCAGAATATGGTGTTATGTGTTTGACTAATTTGATAAGAGTCTTCTTAAATAAAGTCAAAGCTTTCATCTACACCGATGCTTCAAGCTTCATTTGCACCTTTCAGAGATTCCAGTAAATCACTAATTGTTGTCATATTCCTTTCTCTGCAGTTACTGCAGTTTGAAATTTGTATTAGATAACCATCCATGTTTTCTTGACTATGTCTTCCAAAATCAAATTGTAATTCTATTAATTCTTAATTAAAAGCACCTAAAAGTGTAAGTAAAGTAATGGTTCCTTGAACTATTTGGCAACATTGCTAGTTCTCCTCTATTTGTTTGTTTCTTTCTTTATTTTCAAATCAAATAAGCTCTCAGATAAAGTTCCTGGATTCTAGGATGGGTGTTCTCTTTAGTTATGAACAAACATTACTGATTTAGTTTTTGCTAGTCTTCCTTCTGCTTTAGTGAAGGTTAGCGATTTTCTTCCTTTCAGCAGCATGATAAATTTTGCCACTGCCATAGCTATCAACATGTAATTATTTGAACGTCTGTTCTGGAACCCAGAACAGTAGCAAACAATTATATCTGCTTCAAAAAATAACAGTGTTGTTGCTAGTGTCAATTTAAATAACAGTATGAGCTGCTCTCAGAGTAATGAATAATGGGCTGTTGAATACTTAAGATTTTGAACTATTTGGAAGTAAGCATGAATCTAAGTTAAATTGCTTCAAGTTTCTAAAGTAAATTTGAATGTTAATTTTTCTAATGTTAAGATTATTGACAGGTGGTCAAGATTGATCAAACTAATGAAACTAAAGTAAGCTGTTATCCATCAGTTAAGCCACTATCTACATTTGGTCTGACATTCTGCAACTTTTCAATTGTGAATTGTGATGATGCCTGCTTCTTTTATTTCAGGTAGACTACGGAGTCATGCTTGCTTTTGCAGTCTCTTTTTACAGTAAATAACAAAGAAAAACAGATTTCCAGAAAGTGAAGTTGAAATTTATTGATACACAACAGCACAGCCTAATTATTTGGTGTTTGATGCTTAAAGTGAGATTTATTATTGCCTCTTACTGCTTACTAGGAAGATATTTGTATATCCTGTTTATAACAAAAACAACGTGGATTAAGATAGAAGGATTCAAAGTTTAGGCTCTCACTCAATGTTTACAGCCCTAACTGATTCCTTAGCTATTGAGCTAACCTGAGAAAACTTAAACTATTCTTAACATGTAGATTTTTTTATTCAAAACATCCATAGACTTCAGCTCAATCTTCAAACCATATATTACTCATGGTTCTCTTCGTTTATGAAAAATAGGCTTTCTTACATTTACAGGGATTTACTTCTCCTTTTATTTTTTTATTTTTATTTTTATTTTTATTTTTTTTTAAGGGAAAATGAAAGGAAAAACAAAATTCAAGCCCTATTTTGGGAATCCAGGTATACTAGAGTGCAGTGTCAACAAAAGCCAGGTTATATTCACTGGCTTTGCATTTCTAAGCTCTTATTGAATAGAATGCTCAGCATTAGAGAATAACTAAACTCCCAAGTATATAAACTGTCTGTCCACTGAGAACTACAGATGGGTGGCAGCCTCCCTTAACCTGCTAGCTCAGCATTTAGGGAGTTACATTTAGGGACTAACTTCTGCACAGAAAGTCTTTATACTTGTAAGTCCCATTGAAATAGCTGACCTAGGATAAAAGTCCTATTTATTAAATCCTCTTCAAAAAAAAAAAAGTATTTGGGCCTTCTCTAAATTTTTCATAAGGCTGAGTTTGCACTGTGTCTCCCAGTCAAAGAAAAAATCCGTCATGTGAGGAGACAAGGATTAGGCCCAGTATATGCATGGCTTTGAGTTTGCTAGAAACTCTGATGGTACATAATTTTCCTGAGTAATTCTAATGACTCAGTTTCTTCAACTTGTACTTTTACTTCTGAAGAGGTTATAGATTGAAGGGTTGTCTGAAATTAAGGGCCAAGTGAGCTCACTTAAAAGAAAGAAAAGAGTTTTTCTTCCTTTAAAAATGATAGCACCTTGCTTATAAAAACTGACTTTGGACAAGTAGTTCAAAGTTTGTGCATCACTGAAGCAAACAGGAAATACAAAGTGGAGAAGAGATTTCTGGTGCTCTAAATCACCATGAAGAAAGATGCCTATTTGAAACAATTTGTGAAACCTGCTATCCTATCAATAATAGATTTCTTAGATTCCTTACTTCACTGGACAGTTGTGCTTTGTATGGTATCTAGAACTTTTGTAAGAGTTAAATTTTATTACAGCTTTCCTTTCCTTAAAGTATTCTGGCTTGTACCAGACAGATCACCTCTGAAAGCTCAAGTAGGGTTAAAAAACAAACAAACAAAGAAAAGAAACCAGCATTCTAATATGAGTTGATTTTCAACGCTGAACAACAGCACTAAACAGAAACCAAAAGCTAAGTTATGAAGAATCTTACGTATCTTGTTGTCTTTCTTAAAGGCAGAAGTAGCAACATTGAAACTTCTTCACATTTGGTTTTCATTGCAGATATGTTGTATAATAGGATGAAAACTAATTAACTGGAGTAAAATATGTAAATATTTTCCAAATTAAAAAGAACATTACACAAGTCTAAATGTCCGTTGTGAACTGTGGGGCTAGAAATAGCACAACCAAGAAGTAAAGGAAAAATTGAGTAAAATCCAAGAGTTGTGGTTGATGTTAAAATTGTTGTGGTGCAATTTTGCACCAAGCAAAATCCTCCCCACAATATCTGCAGCAATCACAAAAGCATCATGCTTTCTTGATGGAATAGACTGAATTAATATAAATAGCCTGTATATCTGATGTGGGTAGAAATGTATGAAGTCATAATTATATCCCAGTTAAGAGTCACAGCTCCCAGTCATGTGATTCCTTGCCTATCCTTGTTTTTTCTATCTTTTCCTTAACTGTGTGTCTGCTTCTCAGTCAAACTGAGAGCTTCCAAATGAAAGAAAGAGGTAAAGACAAGAAAGAGGCTCCTTTTCCAGCTATTCTGTGAGGGGAAGGATGGAAGGAAGAGAAATGATATAGAATGATAGAGACTAGGAGAAAATTGTGGGTTTGCTTTAATTTAAGCAGAATTAAAATGTCTCCTTGTTTGTCCTTGTATCTTTGTTCCTTTTTTACACAGAAAGAAGGAGTACATAAAATGCTACCAAAATGAGAACAGCTCTTTCTTTTTTTCATGCTGGATTAGTGCATTACAAAATGTGCAGTACAAACTGCAGAAGAAACCATCTTCAAAGCAACATTTTTTAGTGTAATGGCATTATAATAAGAACAATGCACTGGTTGGAGGTTCAGTATTTGCTGAGGAAGCAGCTACATTCAGTTGAAGAGATTTGCAGTTGTCAAGTGGTTCCATAAGACAGAAAAAAAAGAGACTAGATGCTCATCCCTATATTTCTTCTGTTTCAATCTGTGTCTTCTGGAATCCTTGCAGATAAAAAAAAGAAACTAGACTTGCCACCCTAGTTTGAATATCTTTGGTATTTAAATGATATTCTAAGTAGGGAAAGGACAGTAAACAACCTGTGAAAAAAGATAGAGATTTCACATCATCTTGGAGAAAATATTTTTGAAGCATATATGTTGAAATTTATACTGTACTCATAATCAAAATTCATGGTCAAGCTAAAACAATTCTTCTATGTTTCCATCAGCACATACAGTACTCCAGTGTTTATTGTTCTCCTCTGTGTAATACAGGTCTTAAATTCTTATGCTTCTAGTTGCGGTATAGAATAAAGAAAGGACAAAAAGATTTAAATTACTTAGTAATGATAATAGTCTAAATAGAGCATCAGAACAAACTGATTTGAACTAGATTTCAGTAAATTAATTCAAGGTACCACAAACAGAATAGTGAAATTTGCCTCTGATTCAAGTGGTTAAAACTACCAAGGTAAATTCCATCTCACATCTAGGTACAATAATTTTGCCAAACAGCTCATGTACTAGGCCTAAAAATCCTTATTCCACAACACACACACATGTTTAGAAGGAAATGACAACAAAATGTCAATTGGAAATACACAATGACATTTGAAGCAGAAAGATTTCTTCTTACTTGATGAAAGCTATCCCTCTTATTTTTCATCCATATAGTGCTTACTCTACTCACAGACATATCAGGCTAGCACAGATGAAATGAAACATAATCTATACTGTTGAAATGGAATAGTATGTAACTAAAATTCTGTAAGCTGTTTGCCTATAGGAAGAGAAACTGGGAGAAAAATATGACATATCATAACCTACCAGATAGAACTTTTCTAGTTGTTTGTTCCCTTTCTTTGCTACATTGCCTTCTATTTTTTTCTTCAGTATGCCTCTCTTTGTCCTAGAATAAATACTTGAATTGCTGGTTAACTACATGAGTAAGGGAGAGTTTAGTCTAACTAAATTGCAAGTGATTTACAAAAATGCATTTGCCCATCTTCTCCACAGAGAAAGAGAATTGCTGCTTTAACATTTAAACACACAGCATTAAGAAGTACATTTAAAACAGCTACAATTCTATATTTCAGCAAGGAAAATGGGAATGATTAACATGAGCATACAATGATATGATTTAACTTTCTCAGGGCACAAGTATCTATCTTCTTAGTTGTACTTTTAGCAATAGGAAAACAAACTCAGGAAATAACTAGTCAAGAAAGCAATTGCACTTTCTTTGCATAGTGGGCATTGTCTTTGCATTGTGAGCAACAGTTTAGTCATGGAACCACGTGATGAATGGCAAATGTTGTGTTATCCAATTTATACGCTTGTGAAAGTAAGGATTCAGAGGAAAAATAACTTGTGTTTCCATTACTGGAGTTAGAATACTATGTGAATGAGAAAAAAAGGGAATGAAAGTTGCTGACTTAATTTTGCCAATTTCTCACTTTTAATCATGTTATTTATAAACATTATTCTTTCAAAAACTTTCTATTAACGGTAACTTTCTTAATATATTACAAGTTATCTCTTCTTCTTATTAAACTCTAACAGAAATTTTTGTTCTAGACACTCCATTCCAAATCATTCTTTAAGGGTGTAGTGTACAATTTGAATGACCTAGATTAATCGACCTTTTTCTAACTGCAAATCTGAAAAACAAACAAACAACAACAGCAAAAATGTTTCAGTGGTCTGCTCAGTTTTGTATCACTGAAACAGAAAACAGAATAGAGCACAAAATTTCATGATTCCTACTTAGGATATCTATCTGATCAAAAGATAGAACTTCTTTCCTTCTGTGTATAAAATGTGTGACTTCACAATGATTTGTATATACACATGTATGCATTTTATTCTACTTAACCCTAAAATGAAGCTGTTAACTGCCAAAAGAGCAATGCCATCCAAACCTGTCTACAGAACAAGGTCTTCCATTTCAAAGGAGCACACATGCATCACATTTCACTTTCATTTTCTGTGGCGTACACTTAAAAAGAAAATGTTTCTGATTTGCATCTACAGTTCATAACCATCATGAATGTGGATGCATACAATTCATAGCTTTACACTGTTATAAGAGAGAGACATTTTGCCTGATGGACATAAGTCTGTTTTGGTGATACAACACTTCATCACATTGGTTGTTGTTCAGTGAATAGGTTAGCAAAGTCATTTTCTGTAGAAGAAAAAAGCCACACTTTATGGTTTTGTTAACAGGTTATGAACAATGTACGTTTTAATTTATCCTCTGATGTAATTTTGTCTTTAATTTATATTTAATATTAACAATCCCTCCTCTGTGGCTTGTTTTCATAAGCATTTTGAAGCATCTAGGGATTACTTAGCCATTATTATATTACAGTGACAGAATACAGGTGTGGGTATAGGAAATTAATATATGTTTGTTAGAAGAGGAAAGAAAGGCAGTGTCTCAGTACAATGTATATTAACAAAGCTAGTTGTAACAAGCAGGTACGTGCTTATTTTCACTGTACTTCATTTAAGATTTCTGAAAGATTGCAGTTCTGTTTATTTCTAGCCTTATTATTAATCATTATTCTGTCCTCTTACTTTTCTCTTTGTAGAATATTCTTAGGAGAATATGCTGGAAATTAGGGACTTGGAGAATGTGCGGGTTGTAAATGCCTTGTCATTTGCTACTTCTATTATGAGTATTTCTTTATGGGGAAAACTTGTTAAAACTATTTGCTTAGATTGTATTGCTTTGTTTTAGCATTACCATGAAGGCATATTTTGTGTGAATCATTTAAAACACTGGTATCAAAAATTACAGTGATGTATATGGGGAGAATTGCAGCAATAAGCTTAGTAAATTTGGGCTCATTTATAAATGGCTCCAAGTTCCTTTGAGGAGTGGTGGTCTGTAAATGAAAAATATTTTTTCTCCTCTTTACATTTCAGTGAAATTTGTACATTTCAGATTACACTGAATTAATATCAGTTATAACATATATATAAAATAAACACATTATTAATAGCTGACATAGTTGGGAACAGTACTGACTGGCTTATCATAAGAAAAACAAACAAACAAACAGCTTGAAACCTGCATGGCTGATGTACCTTATCCAAACAGGTATGAAGTATATGCAAATTTACGTGCATAGTCACATCCCCAACTTAAACGTGTAGCGTTTGTGAGGAATAGCAGTAAACATAGATTTCAGGGCTGAAATCATCATGAGATTTTAATTCACATTCCCAACTGTTCACATTTTCTTGCCGATGATGTACTGTCACTGGTTATCATGACATTTTTGCAGAAGAGTGAAGAAATGAAGTAACAAATTATTTGAAGAGAAACAAAATCATAATTATTTTCTAATTGTTTGTAGGTCACGAAAGTTTTTCTTTGACTAGGTAAAACCCAGTGTGTTTATAGCAATGAGTGAAATTGAATTGGTTCCCTTTCTGACAAACCCTACTACTTAAACAAGAAAAGTGTTAAGTACTCCATAATGTAAATGTGTTATTTGAGAAAGTTGAATAATTGTGGCAATCAGATCTGCTCCTAGTGAAAGATAACATCTACCTGCTTTTTGTTTTATACTTCCACTACTATTAACAAATGAGCATTAGTCCTTAACACGAATGTATTGAACAGTAGTATTGAAACTTTAGTTGTATTTTGAACAGAAATTGTGGAGGTAACAAGAAAAAAGAAACAGTTTCTTCTTTTCAGTAGAAGGCTTGATTCTCAGAATAATATAGCATTGCTAAATATCACTAAAACAAATAAACGAACAGAGAAAGAACTCTGAATCACCCAACATTTGTATGGAGATACTTTATACAGTACTCATGCAGCTCTTCTCCAAAAAACGTAACAGAATCAGCAAGTTATTCAAATTTTCAAAAGGCAGAAGTTTTCCATTACTATTTCTTACTAATAATGAGAAGAGACATATATTTTGGATTAATTATTAGAAAGCTTATCTTAATCATCTATAAAAACTTCATTTCTTTCTTAATATATTATTTCTTGAAACTTATAAATAGTTCATTTTATACTCTGTTTTTAGTCCTATACTCCCCTAATCTATGAAGAGTTTAATGTTGCTTTTTTTTTCCTAACACCTCCCTCAATCTCATATCAACATTTGTCAAAGATACAAAAAAATATTATGTTTTGTTTTTGTTTTCCCACTGCAGTATTGTACTGGTTTCTGAATCACTGCTATTGTGTCAGTTGTGCAAAATTTGATGTTTCCAGATGCATTTCTCTGTTAGATAACACTCCCTATCCATTTGGTTCATGGAAATTTCAATGGCACTGATGGAGATAAGTTTAGGCAGGCCTCCTTTGTTTTATAGTCTGCAAGTTGCATCCTTATCTCAGGAGGCAGCCAGACTCATATTGTGTCAGGAGAATGGTAAGAATCAGTGTTTTCAGGAAATCTGGCAGTGTCTTCTAAGAGATTGGTAACAGCTGTTCAAGTGTGTGTCATAATTCCTATATTTCTACAAATTCTTCTAGCTTGGAGTCAGATGCATCTAATTTGAAAGCTGATTCTACTGTTCCATAGCTGCTGCTTTTGATATTCCCAGTTGCTATAACTTGCAACGTAGTGACATCCACAAAGTCCTTGGTGGCTACAAAGTCCTTGGTGATTACAGATTTGTTACAACACTTTTCATTTATGTTTATCCCGAAGGGTACCTAAGTGTTTCATACACCAGGCACACAGCAGTCACTACACCTACCACTGAATCAGACATCACTGGGGTGGAATACAGCGGATGTTTAGCAGCAATATTACACAACAGTTTTAGGAGAGAAAGTGAAAAATATCAAAATGGCACAACAGAAGGAATTTAGGAAGGCTGAATGTAATTATGCAAACTGCAGTTTGTACAAGCAAATGATAGTAACAAATTCTTTCAGGGCAGTGTCTTAAGATCTTTAATAGACACGAGTGATAAGGCTTTGGGTTTACATCTACAATGTCAGACTTTCAGTACAAACAGCATTTAGTACAACCCTAGAGATAGACAACTGCCAGTGTTTGGAAGGCATAATTAGTACAAGATAGCCAACTACTGAATGGCAAGGACAGTATCTAAATATGTAAAAATTTCATAAATCAGAGCAGGATCATGAGAAAACACTAAACAATGGTAGCAACATGACTGGAAATTCTTTTAGCTTCAGAGTAGTGTTATGTTAAGAAAGAATAAATCAAGTCTTGAAAATTAATTCAGTAGCAGTAGTCTATCTGAAATTATCCTCTGAATCAACAAATTATAGTGATTTTTTTCAGCATTACTGCCTCTGTATTGCTTATAGTACTTACTGCAATTTAATTTTTGTGGGTCTTTTTATTCCTTCAGCTAACCATAAGAGGTGGTGTTGGACTTTGTAGCTGTGTTGTTGCTTAGTGGTGGTTTGATGTTCTTTTCTTTTCCTTTTTAATTTAATCTCTACATACCATTTTGAGGAAAGCCTATTACAGGTACATCTTAAGAGATTTGTAAATTCTTATCTCTACACTTTTATTCTTTTACTCATTGAAAGTAATGTCATGTTTTATTTTTATTTGTGTGTGTGTGTTTTTGTGTGTGTGTTAAAAAAATCAAGAAAAAAAAATTGTAAGCACTTGATGAAATACTGCTGCTATTGAAATAAGTATAAGAATCATGAATTTTGCAGGGCCTAAGCATATCATAAGATAAAGTTATATATATATATATATATTATGGACATCAGTAGCAATTCATAGTGAGAATGGATTCTTTCCTGCATCCTTGTCATTCTGACTGTTTTAAAGTCAAAACAGAAAACTGCTAGAAAAAGACATAGTCATTTAGGAACAGCCATCACAATTCAGCACTTGCCATTGCAGTAGTTGAAACTTGAGATCACTATGTAAGAACTGATGAGGATGAGAGGTCTTGTTTCCTTAGAAGGCACACATGAAATAAAACACTTTACAAAAAACTTTATCCTGAAGCCTTACTTAAACTAATGTGACAATTCTGTAACTTCCACAGTACTTCTGCCATGTGTTCCTAAGAATGAAGTTTATTATTTTAATATCAACACTTACTGGATCTTGAAGTTGTACAGATATCTGAAGTTAGCTGTAGGGCCAATGTGCTTATCCTGAATCCATAATTCATCCTAAGATTTGCTTCTTACTGAACTACTTACACTGTATGAAATGAGGAAGCAGGACATTCATCACTGTGCTTGACGCTCTTTAAAGTCACTTGTTATGCTTATTAATGATCATGCTCAGAGTACCATTATAATATGAAGAAAATTAATTTTATACTCTGAAATAGCCAAAGCTAGTACTTAGGAGTTTCAAAGTTCAAAATAAAGAAAAAATACAGAAGGTACTCTGGTTTACATGTACTGATGTTTTGGATTGTTTGCTTCATTCAACAAGAGAAGATACTGCATAAAGTGCAAACAAACATGATCCAGTTTCTATGAAACTACTGTTTTTCATAGTTGATAAAATTACCATTCATTATTCTTGAACTTAATGGATGTTTCAGTGACAGGATATTTAGGTATTATTAGAACATCTTTTCATTACTATTAGGTAATATTATGACACATGATTCAGAAATAAAAATTACTTATTTGATGATACTGATATTTTCTATAGAATTTGAAAGGAATTCCTTTCTATCCTGTATTTTCAAAGAAGAATACAAACTAATTAATCACAAGCAAAATAAAGAATACCCATTTGAATGCCCTTTGCCTATTGTAACATTGTATCCTAATTTAATTAAAGTATTTGTGGATAATACAAAAATATTTGCCAATGGGTGGACAAGGAAAAGCATAAATGCCATCTTTTAGTTAATAAGGAAGTCCTAGGACAAATTAAGCCATCATTTGCAATCGAGCAGATGTATGGCAAGTTCAAGAACGTTAGAAATAAAGTAATTCCCTGCACTTATGTGATATCCTTCATTCAAGTCAATGAATTTTGAAATTATTAATTCTCCGAACTATCTCAGAACAGAATAAAATTTGACTCATAATGGCAGGCAGACGCTTGACCACCTCAATAAACATCCACTTTCAAACAGTGTAGCAGAATGGTCAAACTAAGCCAGTGATCAATCTGATATTTTAAGGTTATTTAATCATTTATATATGAGATGAAATTATAATTTCAGTAGATCATGCAAATTAGAAGGTCCATTGTATAGTCTGGTATTACCCAGCTCTACAGTCTTCACTGCAGCAATAACTGTAAAATGTGTAGAAGAAGAAGACCAAGAGATCTTATAAGGAGTCAGCCAGGAAGCCAATCAAATACCCAGATGCTACAGTGGAAATGCAAATTTGAGAGCTTTCCATCTGGGATCTTACATCTGCCAAATTTGTCACATAAGTGGTCACAGCAGTTAGACTCTGTGCTCCAGATGAGAGGAAAAGGCACCAAAGGGAGTCATTTACCACCCTGCAATCAACAGGAAAATGCTGTGCCAACTGTAAGTGTAATCACATCTACAGCAATGTGCTAATGAACTCTGAAAATGTTCAGAAAAATAAGAGCAGTCTCTAGAATACAAAGAAATGAAATACACTTTACAAAGGCATCAAATTATATGCTAACATCTAGGATTAAAAATCTTCATTAGTTGTAAGTTGTCTGTAAAAAAAAAAAAAAAACAAGCAAAAAAAAAAAAAAGCCAAAAGTAAAACTGCTGGATTGCTTGACTTAATTAAATAATTGTTATTCTTTCCTCGCAGGTAATTAAACTGTTAGTAAAAGGATGTACTCTTCAATTTCTTGTAAGAGAAAAGCTAAATATAAATTCTATTTTATTTTTCTTTTTTTCTAGCTAAATATTTTGTTCAATTGGTCTAAGAATAAGACTTGAGAAGAAAACAATGAGCAACCACCAGCAGTAAAAACAAAGCAAAACAAAAAGAAAGAAAAAGTAAAATTCAGTGAGGGATAAAAACCATATTTACTTCCTTCAGTGTTTCTCTCTGAAGTGTTTAATAAGAGAAGTAAAATCATCACCTGACCTGCGGTGACATTGATATATATATATATGTACCTTGGGCAAAAGGAAACATTGTCTTTCTTTACTTTTTCCCTATAAACTGAGCTGTGATTTTGTGTTACAGAATTTCTGTACAGCCACTTGGTGTAGCAAACTTGACTGTACTGTACAGGATCCACTACGAACAAACAAGCAAACCAGATCTCTATGGATGCTATAAACAAAAAGAATAGAGAGTATAACCTCCAGAAAATGGGAAACCTCTTATGAATGAAAGAGATAGAGAGAAAGTCATCTAGTACATTTCTAATCAACATAATTATAAAATACAAGTTACATACATGTTTGATATTATGGACCCATTTGATAAAGATAACAATAAAGCTCTATTCATGGGTGAGTGAATTAGTTGAATCTCTTTTACTACTTAACAATAGACCAAAAACAGCCTGAAAAGTTCGTTCCTTAAAGACATACTAATTATTTCTTAGTTTTCTCAAAGGAAGAGGAAGATTTTCTTAAGATATGGAGTTCGCCCGAACTGACCCTGAGAAACTATGAGACACACTGTGATACATCTAATGCATGTTAATGAGGGTTCCATATGAATTCCATTCATTATTCTTGATAAAGTATAGCCTTGGGATGACAGGAAATTGGGGATGCTACAGAGTAACAAATCTTCCCACTCCTTCTGGCTGTTTGTTCCTGTAGTTCATTAATTTATACAGCAAATCTGGAAAATATCAATATATCATCAATATTAATGTAGTACCACTATGGGTGTAAAATATTTATATAAGACAGCTGGTAATGATGTTCTTCTGTCACTGTTCTTTATATCAGAACCCTCTAAGCATGAGATATTTTTTCCTGAAATGACAATGTATTTGCTTTTTGTTTTCTAATAATAAAGTCCACCTGTGCCCTGTTTACAGGCCTTACCTAGGTACCGTGTGACTTTACAGGATAAAACCCCTTCAGAATGAGGGGGCTATGCAGAGAAGATGCACATCTGATGTAGCTGAGAATAGGTTTTCGAAAGTGTGGAGGGCAATGAACTCTCTTGTGCTTCCTCGGACTAGGGACTCCAATCTAAATTCCAGGAGCTTAGCAGACTGTATTTTGTCTAGTTTTCCAGACCATATGGCACTAAAGGGCAATACTATTTGGCATGAATCCTTTAAAATAGGCCAGCCCATTTCTCCTGATTGTTTGTCCAAATATTTATTTATATTCCATCATGGCTATTAAATAAATGCGGATGCATTACATTTTGTTGAAGATTCTGCTAACAAAGCAAGATGTAATACAAAGCAAACTTCTTATTAATTTATAATAATATACGTATGGAAATTCCTGCAAGAATTCTCCTCACTAGAGCACCAAGATGAAAATAATCTTGAGAAAGCTCAGAGGGGACCTTATCACCCTACAACTACTTGAAAGCAGATTGTAGAGAGGTGAGAGCTGGCTTCTTCTCCCAGATTACTAGCAATAAGACAAGAGCTAATGGCTTTAAGTTGTGGCAGTGGAGGTACAGATTGAAAATTAGGAAAAAATAATTGCCAGAAAAAGTGGTCAGACATGGGAATAGGCTGCCCAGTGAGGTGGTGGAGTCACCGTGACTGCAGGTGTCCAAGAAACATGTAGATATCACACTGAGGGTTATGGCTTAGTGGTATGGGGTGATGGATAGATGGTTGGACTAGATGATGTTAGCAGTTTTTCCAACCCTAGTGATTCTGTAACAAACAAATATGTCATTCAAACACCTTCAGATTACGAATTAACTGATTCATGAACAATAGATCTGACAGACATGGTTACATATCTACTTCTCAAATACCCTGTCTATTTCTATTACTACTCTTATTGCTGCACTTCATGAATGAACTAGAAAGTCTCTAAAAAAATTCAGTCCATTTACTTTTACTTTTATTCTTTTGAAAGTAGCACAATCCTCTGCAGTTACATGCTAAAAATGGCTGGCAATTTTTCTCCTTCTGCTTCATCCCAGAAGGCAATGCTGCCTCAGGCTCCTCAGGCTCTACTGCTGTTGCCACCATGTAAATCTTGTGGAGCTGTATAGTTTAAAGATTCAGAAGAAGCTATTTAGAAACATTTGTTGTTATGCAAAGCAGAAAATCGTGCTATACTGATTTACTAATTGCTAAAAAATTGTCAAACAGTAATAGATTGCAGTAGGTCTGTTATCTGCGATAATTTCTTTTTAAGTGCTCTGAACAACACTACAGAAGAAGATGAATAAATTCTCAGCCAGAAATGTTTTAAATTTATCTGCAAAGTGGTGCACAATAGTGGATGCGTAGGCAGTTAAAGACAAAATGTAGATCTTCAGCCTATAACATAAAATAGTATGTATAAATTATAATGGAATGTATTGTAAACATAACAAGCTGGAAAAAAATGCATTTTGTAGTAATGTGTCAGGAAGAATGGGTTTAAAAGAGGTGATAACTTGTTCTTGCACAATGGGTGCGTTCATGAAAACACACCTTGCTAAAGTGCTAGAGAAAATTCTGTAGATGACAGAAAAGTTGGAATAGAAGTGAAACAACACTGCTCCTAAGAAATACTTTATTGCCCTACTTCAGAGACTTAGGCAGGTCCATTATTTTGGCAACACTATTTAGGCAGACCTTTGAGTAGTCACAGGATTCAAGACTTTATAAAAAGCTTCAAATAGAATCATAGAATCAGAATGACTTGGGATGCAAGAGACACCAGGGATCATCAAGTTCCATCCTCCCTGCCATTGGCTGGGCCACCAGCCTCCAGATCTGGTACTAGACCAGGTTGCCAAGGGCTCCATCCAATCTGGTCTTGAATCCTCTAGGGATAGGACATCCACATTCTCTCTGGGTAGCCTGTGCCAGCACTTGGAACACTGACATTTATAAGTTTCACTACTCAGAGTGCTTTCACTTGAAAACTCAGTTATTAATATACTTTGGAATTTTATTTCTAACCATTTTTTTAGAGCCAAATAGAATGATACATAATGTTAAAGATGGACTTTGAATGCTGATCCAGTGTTCTCAATGGCTCAATATCAAAGTGAGCCATGCAATATCACATGTAAACTATAAGATTTTGAAAAGCACTATCTGAAATGGATGAGTGTGTAAAACTTCAGTTATGGATATATTCCAGTTCTGAAAATCCCAAGACAGAAAAGGGCAAGAAGTGCTAAATCGTCAGACTACTACCTTAATATTTCATAAACCAGGCATAACTGCAGTTTGAGTGCTGATCTCATAGACTTTGTACTTTAAGTTATGATGAAAAGTAAGGGGTCACCCTTAAAGCAATTCTATGTATAATGGCACCTGTTCCTGCCTATGCCCTTTACTTAAAAGAATCTTTGAAATCCTTCCTGCCACAGTCTGAAGTGTTGTACGTATGAACAATGTGTTTCTTACACAAAATAAGCCTAACCACAATCATAAACTTTTCTAACTATTACTAAATACTCTTCATTATTGTAAACTATTTCATCTGGTTGTGTAGTAGAGAACAGAGAAGGACACTTGGAAACTCAAGTTGTATAAATTCTGTTGATTTTTTAAAAATATATTTGTAAGAGCTTCTATCTGCCTGTAGAGATCTGTAAAAAGGGAACTCTACCCCAGGCTTCAGGAAAGAGAAAGGAAGAAGGCAAATTCTTTTTAAAGTCATAAAATGAATGGTATGTCACTAAGTAATAATGAAGTAATTTAGGAAATTTCCATTGCTGGAAATTTTAAAGGTGTTAAATAAAGATTTATCCTGAACAGCGCATCGAAAGGCAGTGCAGTCTGGGGAACTGATGGCTATTTAACTTGTTGAGCTCCTTTCCAAACCTTTCAAAATAAAGCTGGTATCAATGGAAGATTTCCCTCATTTTCTCTCTTCCACAGTTCATCACTCCTTCATACAGATCCTCTTATGATTATGTATTTTCTTTCATTCATCAGAACTAGACCAGTAAAGCAGTAAATGTCAAAGACAGCATGTGTAGCTGACTAGTTTTCCGCATCAGCATCTTTTTTGATTTTTTCTGCTCTCCTGTAGGAGCTACCTTTGACGAAATGGTAACAATTTTGTTAGTGGCACTTAAAATGTTCTTCAGCAACTAGACAAAGTTTTCAAAAGTTTTCTTTTTAACAAAGACATATCTAATATTATTTCCTTCCTCCCCCAAGTGATAGACTAAATGCAACTCCTTGCAATGGGTAGTTCTTTGACATTTTTTGGAAAGTCCAAAATTTTGACTAGCTTCTCCTCTACTTCTCAAATTTCTCAGATATTTCAGCCTTCATTGGCCTCAAAATTCTTTGGAGTTGATTCAACTTTTTGATATGTTTACATAGAAATATAAGAGAAAATATTTCCAATGTACTGCTGCTCAAAATTAGGACAGAAATTGAAGAGGTTACTGGTGGTTTAGTGCTATTTTGGGTATTTAATATTCCACTCCAAGTTTCAATCTGCTGGATGATCCCATTCAGTGAACCTCTTCACCATAGAAAATACTAATAAAAATAACAATCTGTTAAATTTGTAAATCCTGCATCCAAGATCCTTGCGGAAGGAAAAGCATCTCTGAATTAGTGAGAAATATCTTTTAAGACCTTTATTTCAATTTTGGAATTGTTCTTCTCTGACAAAATGTTATTCCATTGGGATTTCTGCTTGTGACCTCTGCTAGCTGTTACAAAGTAATTTTTTCCCACAGCATCAAATTGTCAAGCTTCTGCGTGTTTAGAACAAATGTTTTTGTCTGCCAGTTGTTTTTCTCATCCTTGTACAGAGGAACACTAGTCTTAATTTCAGACCTGAATTCTATCTTTCTCTAAATATTTGGAACTAACATTCTGATTCACACTAATCTTTGCCAAATATTTGTAACGGTTGGCAAATTTCTCTAAAATATGCATTTTAGAAGTGTCCAGCTTATAACTTTTACTACTGCATTGTACTGAATACTAAATGAATTTACTCTCTTTCCTTTTGCTTACATAAATTGTACCACAGTCTAACTAATAAGGGCAGAGGAAGGAAAATAAATAATACAGTGATGCTATAAAAGCTTTTTCTTGCAGTACCCACAAAAAGAAAAAAAGCAAAAAAAACCCAGGAACTACATTTAAAAAATCAATGTTTTTATTTTAGACACAAAGAAGAAAATCTTCAAATACCTCAGACTCATGTGCTGGAAAAATAAAGTTGATGTCTGCTCTACTCTTCACATTTGAGAAGCAAGCAATCCTAGTTAGCAGCACAACAACTTCACTGAGATCTGGCCTGTAATCTGTAATTCAGTAGACAGAATTCTCCAAAATCCAAAGATTTCCTCAACATGATTATAGATAGTGCAAACCATTCAGTGCACAATACACACACATTTTACATAGCATCAATGGATATGAGCAACGTGTAGGAAACATGAGGTTTTTGTTCTCTCTTTCACATGCTTTTCTCACCAGTTTTTGTGTACCTTACAAAAAAACATCTAGTACATGTTATATATGCTCATTTTAGAACTATATGTAACAAATGTTAAAGAAAAAAGTTAAAGAAGAAGGGAAAGAGAAGCATAAGGATTTTGGCTTCGGAATTTTCTCTCAACCTGTCTCATTTAGTGAGGCTGGAGAAGACATCTTTGTGCTTCTAAATTGCATCCTACATTTGAAAATTTCAGTGCAAACAAAAATGCAAATATTCCCTTCCACTTTGAAAGACCATTATCCTAATAATTTTACATTGTTGATCAGTCTTCAAAGCTTCTTTCTGTTTTTGTTTTTGTTTAATTCTTACATCTCCAGTCATAGACAAAGAAATAAACCATTAGTTAGATCAGCAATTTAAACTGGATGTTTATAAATGAGAATCTATATTAACAAATATTTATTCAAATAATAATCATTTATTAACCCTGGTGAGTTTGCACATCCTTGTATTTATATTTTTAGTCTTAGCAATGGATATTAATTTCTGGATTTTGAAATAATGAAAATGCAGTTCCAAAAAATTCCTGTTGTTTCACAAAAGATTTCAGTAAAGTTAGATTTTATTTGTGTGACTTGTTCCCCTTTAATTCAAATTAACAGACTGTAGGTACAGAGATCACTCCTGGGGTGATGCTAGGTTTGAGTGAACTGTATTAGTGTAAAGATTTTACTTCTTTTAATGAGCAGTGGCTCCACCTGAAGAATAATTCAAATATACTTTTTTCATAAATTCCATCAACTACTTTGAATGAACCAATTATCCTTTTCATCCTTTATTTCTGTGCTTTCAGAAATACAGTTTTCATAGAATTATTGTATCATCTTCTACTTAATAACAATAAGATGATGGGTTTTCACTTTTCACTGTGAAACTAAAAAGCTAAAATCACCCATTTTAGATGACTAGTGTTCTTCATTTGTTTTTCTCTGCCTTTCCAACAATTATTTGTAATATCAGTTATTTTATTTCCAAATTGAAAATTACACAAAAGTTTGGTTCACTAAAACCTTCATGGACAGCAGATGTATTCTCACAAATTCATAATTCTGTAGAACTTCTACAGATTTAGAATATCCAATTTATTATTCTCACTCTCTTCCTAAGAAGGTCAATATGTCTTATGAAGCTCTCTTTCATATCATTCTTACCACAAACACCTCACTTTGAGTAGCATTTAACGTTAATTACAAACTCTCCCTCTCAATTAGAATAATCATTATTCTCTCCCTCCCTCCTGTGGCTGTTTACTATGTTTACAATCTACCTGTGTAAGTTTAATGGGCTGCAAATGTACATCCTCCCCTTCAGTGGTTATTATGTGGATAATCCTTTATCTAGTTTCCATTAAACTAATAATCGGATGACACTTGTTTTGTCATACATTTTGTCATTTAATAGTTGCTTCCATGAAAGCAAGTAAGTTGGCTCCCAAGGCTTTGGTCTACCTCATTTTTTAGTGAAATTATTTCCATGAATGTATTTTTTAAGTCCACAATTGTTTTTCCTGTTTCATATTATTGTTGCAGGGGTTTATATTTTTATTATTAGTAATATTATTATTTGATTATGGAATATTTGTTATTAACCAGACTCAAACCTCTTCTTTAACATAGTCACTAATTCAAATTCAACAAGTTGACAAGTCGTAATTATTTTAAAGTTATACAACATGTTTTACTGGTCATTCATGAAATGCTGGAACACATTTGTCAGGTAGATGATTACATCTTTAAAACAATATATATATATACATATATACATACAACTAATGCTCAAAGCCCCCTAGCTCAAAGTGTCTGCTAGCTCTAACATTATCAAAATTCAAAACTAAGTGGGAAAAATAGCTATCAAAGCAATCAGCTGTAAATGAAGATAATGTTTATGCATAATATAAGATTCATTGTACAGTTTCTTTCAGGAAGTTTGTTAGCTCTTATAGTAATGGGAGCAACTCTAAACAGAATAAGAAAACATGCCTGTCAGGACCACAAGTCAAAAATAGTTTTAAGTTAACAATACTTGGAACAGCCACAAGAAACCCAACTAATCAACCCACCAACCAAATAAATAAATAAAAAATAAAAAATAATCCCCTCTAGTTCTTACTAGACATTTTGCAGTTTCATCTATATTTGTATGTGTAAATATATGCATTTTTTGTTTTTCTCTAATGAAAACCATGCTTCATTCATATCCTCTCATTGTAATATTTCTGACCATAACAGATTCAGAGCTTTTTGATTGCTTGGGCTGATGTCCCAAAGTACGTAACTGACAGTATAAAGAAAAGGACACTGAATGCGTAAATCCACTGGTGGTGAAATAGCTACCAAGTGTAGCAAGTGTCATAGCTGACTAAGAGTACATAAGTAAATTTTGGTGGAAGTAACTTAATTTTCTGTGTCTCATTATGTTCTTTAATCTTCCACACCATACTTCTTCAATTAGAAGTATAACTGGAGTCAGACTGTTAGGTCATTTCATTGTAGCTACCGATAAAGAGTAAAAAAATCTACCTGCACAATACAGTAGTCCGTTTTGAGTTGTTATATTAGATGTAACTCAAAATAACAATAAAGAAAATCTTTCTTAAAATGCAGTTATATTTAAATATTTGTTAATTTCACATTGATAGGTGGTTATGTCTTGATTCAGATCACATAAGCATACTCATAATCCCTTAAATCGTGAGTGTCCAACATTTTGGCTTGTCTGGGCAGCATTTAGTGGATAGAAATTGTCTTGCCTTTAAATCATAGGGCAAGTGTAGGTAACAGTGCAAGCCTTCCTGGTCTGCATGCAGGCTGTGGGCTGTGGGTTGGACATGCCTGCCTAAATTAAAGAAAATATTCTAAATCTTTAAAATAATTAAATTTACAATTGCAATTAATATATGAAACAAACATCCTTCTGGTCTACTGTATCAAACTGTATTCTACGTTTTCCCAATTCAGTCGTTTGTTTTCATTCATCAAAGTATTTAACAATGTTTATTTCTGAGTTAATAGCTACAGATATTTCTCCAAAGTTTTCCAAATTGTAAGGAAAAAGGATTCATATTCCTAAAACATGTGGGTGCATGGATTATGTGCATTTTCTTTACACCAATTTTAATTAAATGTAATATCTGTCTAAGGAATTTTGAAGGAAAACACAATGTAATGCCAAATTATTTCTGCCTATACTGATATTAGGCAAATTGAAATTTTTTTAAAAGCAGTTTTAGAAAATTATATGAAACAATATATCTGATAGCTAATGCCTTGCTAACAAAAGAAAGCTTGACCTTAGGACAGTAATCTCTTCTGTATAGTTGCTTTATTTTTATTTTTATAAAAATATTATGATTTTTATTTTTTTAATGATGATAATGATTCTGTCTCTCATTCTATAAACAGATACAGGGAGGCAGAAAGCAAACAAACAACTTTAATATTTCTTATTGTTCTTCTATCTGCCTTCATCAACAATGTTTAATTTTCCTATGTATTTTATGACTTTATGGAGGAAAATTTTCTGGAAGATAAGAAGGCTGAAAGTTCAGTCCCAGACTCAAAAATAACAAGATTTCAATACTGTCCTCTGTGCTGAAACTAGTATATGCTGTTATCTACAAAATAATTTCCAACCAAAGTCTGCCAGATCTTTATTTCCATAAGGGAAATTGTAGAGTATATTAAATTGCATTTGAAAACTACATCACAATCTCAGTCAGTCCCTATCATCCTGTGTAGTACTGCGTATATTTTATTATCCAGCTAAGATTACAAATGCACATGTTTTAAATATTTGGAAAACTAACTTTATAACACAGAGCACAAATAGTGTTTGCTGTCTATGAAGATTATCTGTTCTCTTCCCTATGCTTCATAAAAACAAACAACCCAACACATTAATAATCTTGACTCTGACAACAGTGCAAAACTATTTAACATTCTTTTCATGTGGAAGCTGTTGTCTGATCATTAATCATGTTTAGTTGCACCTGCAATTATTTTTTCATATCTTTGCCAATTTTATTGCAGTGACTGCTCTCAAGGGGTTTATAATAGCGATTAAAGCAATATTAATTGTTGCATTCATTTCAGAATTACTTCATTGTCAGTGTGATCAAAGGTGATGCTGGGAAATGTCAAGGTTTCCACAAGTGTAAAAAGTTTGGTTAAAATTATGCAAACTTGCTTAAAACTTATTTCCAAAGTAAGACTGAGTTTCTGTCCAGACCAGGAGAAAAAAAAAAAAACCCTTCATTAATATCCGTTGTTTTTTGCTTTCATGAAAAGAATTTCTAAAGCTTCACACATGGTAATTGTTTATAGAGGTACCCATATGTCCCAGAACACTATGTAGCCTCGACTTCCTCTGTATTTCCTCAGAAGTCCGTATCTTTTCCTCTTCCGAAGTCCTCTACAAGTAACTGATAATATCTGAGTGTAGTTGGTGGCTGATATAGTAAAAGAATTGCTCACATTTGGAATGCAGGCATATAACCATGCTGAATAAAGGGAGAGATTGTGGGAATAGTCTCATATGGGCAAGTATTAGCTTTACAGTACACTACATGTTGACTTTTACTAAGCACAATCTATGACAGAGCCTAAAGGGATTTTTGTTTCTCTACTGGAAAGGACACAGGTTTTCTTGTCAACAGTGTAAGACAGTCCGTGTTTAAAGAAAAGTCATTCTTTCAGTCTTGATCATTGCTATGACATGTATCAGATCTCTCAAATGTGACATACTTAAAAAAGAAAAACAAAATTCATGAGCACTCTAGTTTGAAACAGACTACTCAGAAATGCTGTTGTGTAATATTTTCTAATACTATGCAGTATAAATGTATGAGTCCACTGCCAGACTCTCAGTGCAATTTGTCCTACTATGAAACTCAAGTGGCCAATTCTTGGACTTACATAGTGGAAGTTGGATTTTGATTTCAGGTTATAACAGACATACAAAAATATGAGATTGCAAGGGATTGGAAAGATCCTCAAAATTCAAGTTAGAGTGGAAAGAGCAGTGGATGACATCCCATGCTGAATTCTGTGTTTTTTGAATAGAGAAAAGTGAATGGATTAAAAGAAGTGAATTCATTTTATCTGTAACATAAAATAGATATATTGATAGTGCATGATGCAATAATAATTCTTAACATGGACAATAGATAAAATGAAATGAATTATCCACTATATCTATTCAGGGAATCTGATGAGGAGATATCAACGGACCTGATTAAGTTGTTCCTTGTTTTGGTTCTTCGAGGTACAGTTTGTCTGTTTAATTGACAGATGTCATTAAATTTATAATTGTTTGAAAATAGTATGTATTGAATTACTTATACTCAAAAATCTTCTCCAGAATGGGACTAAAGTATATCTAATTCTTCAGTCATATTAACTTCTATCAGTCTAGCAAGTATTCAGCAAGTATCTGCGTCATACAAACAACTGAGTCCTGCAGTTACCTTGTCAATTGTATCTATTTACAAATATATTACAAGTGAAAATTTTGGACTTCTTCATCATGATGATGCTTGTTCTGCTAATGCACAGATGTTTCATTAGCAATAAAATAAACTGTGTTTGTGAGTATTAACATAAAGTTACATTTTTCTCTAAAAAATATTTCCACTTTGGAATATTTCTTCCCAGGCCAGTTTATAGACAGCATCATATTCCCAAGGTTAACAAACCGTAGTAAATGCAATCTGGCAGTAATTACTGATATCTACTGTTTTCTTGAGCTTCCCCTCGAAGCTGGGTTAGGCTGGGATTTTAGTCTGAAGTAGCTGGAGTGATGCCAGAGATGCTGGTCTTGTCAGTTCTCTCATTTAGTATGGACTTCCTCTTCGTCCTTTCTAGCTAGAACAGAAATATTTGCAGCTTTAAAATACTGTCGATTTCATCCACATAGCTTCATAAAGTAATTTGAACCTTTTGCTTTATTGAGACTTCAAAAATTGTCAAATATCTGTATACACTCAAACATATTTCTTCCATATAAATTCCCATAATGAATCTGGAAGTTAATTCTCCCTAAGAAATGGCAAAACTAAATATGACAAAATTGCTAATGATAATTATTACTGAAAAGCTGAGGCAGGAAATTCCTGTGATAGTTTAGGTTTGTTAGAAACACTAAGATTTTAGTCTAAAATACTGATTCAGAATCTGTATTTTGAATTGCACTGAAACACAATGCAAAGAGAGAGAGACTACTAAAAGTCTAATTAAAAAAAAGCTGTTCAGAAATGATGACTTGTCACCTTTCTCTATGTAGGGGAACTGTTAAATGACAGCTTGAACTAGTTATTGAGCACCTGGTGAAAGGGTTTATCTGGTCTAGGAAGCACAGATTCCAGATAATGTAGGAAGTACAAATTGTTTGTACCTGTACTCCCCATGAGACCAGAAGGGTTGGAGCCAGGGTGTAACCACACTAAACAAATATTAGGGCCAGTCACTGAAAAGACTATTTCTTTCAGACCTAGCCTGTTTTCTTAAGAGTTCTGTAGAGCTAGGGGTCCTTCTCACCAGTTGAGTGAGTTCGTGTCTTTCTGTAAATGACTATTGGCTGATCTGTGAATGCTTTGCTTGGTATTCTGAGGATCATGTCAAAAGAAGTTTAGATTCTTTGTGAGTAGATTGCTATAGCTTGCTGAATTTACTCTTTTCTGATGCAAATTTCTTGTCTTTGAAGCTGAAAGTTTCGTGAAGAACTGTATATTATCTGAATAGTTAATCTACCTTATCCTGCAATTTAACAATTAAGAAAAGTAACAGTGCTTAGCAAAAAATCTAGTGTTACTCTTATTTATTCTCTCTGGAGAGGGAGCAATAACTAAGACTATACACTTTTGCTCAAATTTCCACAGTCCCCTTGAATAACGAATTTACGCTTGTTTAATGTTTAATTTACAGGGTTTTTTTGGTTTTTTTTTTTTTTTGTTTGTTTGTTTGTTTGTTTTTCAGGGAAATTTATCTTATTTGTAAGACTCAGAGGACTGTGTTTTTGTTTTTTTTATTTTGAGCAAGGAACTACATTTGGGGTGAGGAGAGAATTACATACAATTTTGATGAGCTGCTTTAAATTCTTGTATTTCATACTGAAATAAGCTAAAAGGGTTTATTTAACTTTTCGGAAGATAGAAGTTGCAAAGTATTTTTTATGAACTCCCATCTACACACTAAATTCTTAAGAGAGTATATGCCATGCTTCATGTAGAAGAATCCTTGGTCATCTTGTTAGATAATTTAGAGAATCAATGATTTTCAGTTTTAGGACTTTTTGAAATGAATGTGGTTTGAACAGCTGGGAAATGACTGTAAAATGAAGACAGCTTTCATCTGTTTAAACCCCATCAACACAAAGTAGTTTCTAAGGAAAACTGTAGAGGACATGAAATTCCTATGGATGTTAGTTAATTTGGATGGCCTTATTACATCTAGAGAAATTGGGTCTTGAAAGGATTTTGAGAAATTTAGGTTTTCTGGTGCTCTGAAGATGAAAGCTATACAATAATAAATGTTTGCTTTACTTTCTATACAGTCTTAAGAAGGCACAGAAAGTATAAATGGATTTGGTGATAATACAGAACTTCCAATGCGATGCAATTTTCATTTGAATGTTTTGTAGCTCATTATTAATAAAGATAAATATTTTTAAATATTCCTTTTTTAGGGAATACTAACCCGCTTAATGGCAAAGACAAGGGAGGACAATTGAAGATAAGTCAAAATCATAAATGGCTAAATGTTTTTAGGGATCTCTAACATGAGAACTGTGAGAAGCCCACGTAGTAAATTATGTTTGTATGATGGAGTTTGAGTCTACTCAGGAGATTTTAATGTCATACAATAATATATGTCTTAGTTACTCTTTGCAAGATCTTCTGGTCTCTGCTCAAATAAGGATTAATTTATAGAAAAACAGAATTAATGAGGCTTTTGATAGTGCAGTAAAGTATTTTGATGTGTATTTATCTCAAGTGAAATACCTCAAAAAAATCTCCATAATGCTAGATACATTTCTTTCTTTTATTCTTCCCAAGTGTCATAATAATATGTATTAATGGTTCCTATTTTGATTTTGATAGGTTATTACATAATTAGTACTTCGAGTGTTTTTACAGACTTGAAGATTTTCTTTTTGTTGAAGAGCAGTCAGTACCATTTTCATGTATCAGCAAAAAAAGTTCTTGATGACAAAAACATATTTCATATTCTTGCCTGATCTATCAAGTACTGTGATTTTCTAGTTTCATTTATGCATTTGAAAGCTCCAGTTGTGGAATTTGACACACTGCTAATGTTAAGATATGTGCTTCTATTGCTCTCACTACTAATTAATCTCTATAATTATAGCATCTTCCAACAATAATCATGATCATAAACTGAGTAATAGCAGTTAAAAGGAAAGAAGTGCCTATATCTACGCTGCAGATAAAAATGCCATCAACTTGATGGAAGATAGTGAAAGGAAAATATAATTTTACTGTAATGGACTTGCACTTATGAGGACTTAAGTGTAGCTTGATCACTTTTTTTCTTGCTCTATCTTTAGCTTTTCCAGGGAAAAAAATATAATGCTGTATTATGACTAATCAGGTAGAAGAACTCCTTTAAATTGAATACTTGACATGATAGTATTATTTTTCTTGCTCGAGAGAGTGTAGCTAATTGGTTTGATATACCTGGGAAGGATAGTTTGTGGATGACTACTAGCACAGAAACACCTAAAATGGTAATTCCCCTTTATAACAGCTACTGCATACAATACACTTGCCTAGGAGTTTTTTTGCTAATGGCAAAACAATTAATGCAGGTGTTCCTGTATATCCTTGGCAGATACATCTGTGTCTCCATATCCTATATCACGTTTAGTTATTTTCATGTTTAACTGCGTATGATATTTAATCAGATCAGAATTTATTTCTTACCTTATTAATTTAATTAACATAGATTTTGGCAGATTAAGGCTTCTTATACATTATATTTAATGTCAATATTTATAAAATAGTAGCTGTGTCTGTAGATACAGAAGCGTGGCATCTTTTCTATTTTTATCAATCCCTTCATAATGCTTAGACTCTGAAGAAAATGTTTTACATTGCTGTAATTATTCTTTCCTGAGTAACAAAATTGAAACTGATATAGCTATTTAGTTGAGACTGACATAAGATAGTTGATCAGTTAATATACCTCACGTGTATATATCTATACAGAATTAATTATTAATACACATACACATTTTTTTTTGTTTTTATAATCTTTCCTTTGCTTTTTCCTGACCTTGAAAATATAATAAATACAGGTTTTGAAGGTTTCTTTGCAGTATATATTTGTTAACTGAGACTGTAAGTACCGATTAAGTGATTAAGTTGAAACCTTAATGCAGGTAAGAAATCCCTGCCCCCCGCACCCCCTCATAAAAAATAAAAATAAAAAAATCTCAATTGTCTTGTGTTTTGTCCTATCATCTGCTAACGACAGCTGTTAGCATTCTTCTTTTTAATGAATGTCAAAAAGTAACCCAAGTTCTTGGCATGAATGTAAGAGGTTTCTTTCCTCAGAAGATAAAAATGTCATCATACGCCTCAAACTATTTGCTGATTAAACAAGAAATTCTGTAGGGAAGGTAGTTTAAGCACTTGCGGTTTCTCCTGGATTCAAAAGACACTTCCGTCTGAAATATTTTTTCATAAAATTAACAAAATTATTTAATTATAGTCTAAGTTCTGGCGTTTTGTTTTTCATTTGCATAGAGCTTGGAAGCATGCAAGTGAACAATTATCTCACTGAGAACTACTAGGTAGTGCATTTAAGGATCATTATTAGGCAAGGATACATCTTAATCCTAAGGAAGGCTGTCTCTTATTTCATTATTTCATCCTATTATTTGGAGTCTGTTTAGGACAATAATTATTTTCAAAAGATCTATAAAATAAATGTCAATAATTCTTCTATCGAAACAGTTAATATGTGTTCCTAATTAATTCTTAAGAAGATAATCAGCTACAAGTGCACTGTGAAACCAGATGGTTTAAGAATTCCAGGATAATTGACAGCGAAGAGTGGTTCATTTTAAATTTTGGGCTGAGTTCTGATCTGCTTGTGGGCATACAATGTGTGTTCTAGTTGAAGGTAAACTGAACGGCTTTGAAATAATATACAGAGAAATGAGATTCTATTCTTCAAAGTTTTTTTTTACATGTCAATTAGGAGACAAAATCGGGGAACTTCTCTGACTTCTCTGAGGTCTAGTGATGTTATTGTTCTTTTCTTTTTTTTTCCTGGTTAATTTATGTATAAAATGGCTGACTTTTATGACTGATATTATTTCTGCCTTTATTAGTTTAGAAGCCACTCTAAACTAGCAGTTTAAAAGCAGGAAGAAAACCATGATATTGACATAAGTTTACTAAGGCTTATTCTCTGTATGGCTCCTACTAGTAAGGAAGATAATAGGAGAGCCAAACGCACTTGGTTTTAGATCTTAACCTTCTTTTTGATTTTTAGTCATGAAAATACGTCTACCATGGAGGAAATATGTGTAAACTATCTGCATAGATTATTTCTGTTTCTTGCCTCTTGCTGTAATGATAGAGGATTAGCATTTCCCTTCAGATTTAATTAGGAGAAATTTTTTTCATAAAAGTGAGCATTGCATTATAAAAACCTTAAAGATGTACAGAACATAATCAAAGCTCTACAAATAAAGTCTATGTCTACAATGATTTTAAAGGGAAGTAGCATTGTGAGTAAACAAAAAAAAAATAAATGACTAAAATGGCAAAATGCTTTTGCTTGAAATAGAATGTTTCAGCATTTTTGAATCGAGATAGCAGTCTTGAAGTTGACAAGGAAAATTTAATTATGCTGTTGCTAAATTTTTTTTTCTAACTCTCGACATATATTCTCCACTGCCAAAAGTAGTATTCTAATACACCAAGTATGGTTGAGGCTCCAATGAGCAATGAGTTGTTTATTTTTGTTTTTTTTCCATGTTGAACTATAATAGTTACAAACTTAGTACAATTTTTTTTTTTGCCTACCAGCAGGGAGGAAAACTTCAAAGTTTCAGACCCATGTGTAATGATCAGCCACTTTCTCTTAGTGCAGGCATGGATGAAAAGAATACCTGTTGGCAAGAGAAGAAGCAACTTCAACCAACAGAAATCTTTCTCTTGTGAATGTTAAAATTTGATTTCCAATTCCATAGGGTGAGAAACAATTGACCTACCTGGGTTTTTCTCAGAGTAGTATTCTAGGAGTTCCATTAAAGTTTTATTGCGATATCCTAGATTTGGACTAATAAATATCATGAAATAGTATATAGTGCAATTTCTGGCAGTATTTTTCACAGTTACTTTGAATATGGGATGTGCTATAGTGGATCAGGCTTCATGGTCTCTAATATGATAATTTCTCCAGGGAATTAAGGCATTTGACAGTGAACAGGGCAAGATATTTAGAAGATGAGTAGAATCATTAACATACCGGTGTGAAAAACTCCACTTATAGATGTGAAACAAGTCAGTTAGGGCATAGTTGGATAGATTGGTTTTATAGCAATTTCTGACTACTCTTCAGTTCATGAATTAAAATTGAAAAGCACAAATTTTAACAGTAAACAGCAATGAACAGATGTTTAATACCTCCCTCCCAACATGCATAGGCAGTCCTTCTTAAAGTTTTATTCATTTGCTGACGTTTTCTGTGAAACCACACTGTAAGTTACAAATCACGTGATGTAATTATGTTTTGTTGCTATTTTAATTGAGTAGTGGTTAGTCTTGTGTTCTGACACAGCAAGGAATAATCTCACTCTAACTAAAGTAACCAGCTCTGAACTCTTAGACTGTTCTTACGGTTTGTCCATTACATGAGATAATGCCTCCTGTTTTATTATGTTGGCCCATGAAATTAGAGATGGGTAAATAGGGTATTAGAGTATTTGTACCTGTAGTTTGTGTAAACATTTGTTTGATCTCAGCTTCTAAATGATTATATTATGAAGAACTGTGACAGTTAGGGTGTTAAACAGAGCTAGAAAATTATTATTCATTGTCAGTGAGTTTTTATTAAAAATAATAATTAAAAAAAAGTTGTTACTTGAAGAACACATACCAGTGAAGAGGAGTGACCATCCCTCCCAATACAAAATGCTGTTTGTTTTTTAAGGTGCAATGTGTGTTTCAATAGTCTACAATTGTATCTTCTGTATAGTATCCTAATTAAAATGAAAGGCAATACTTCTGTCTTAAACTGCTCAGGCACAATTCTCTACGTTCCTGACTACCACACCTCTTCTTTCATGACTGTGTCTCTTTTATTTTGAGTACAGGCTTCTTACTGCAGATGCATCTTAATATTTCTCCCATAAGTATCATTGTATTTGTTGAATGAAAAAAAAAAGAGGAATTTACTTCCTCTTTTACTTTTCTCTAAATGTAGAGTTTTTAGTGCAATTCTAGACTGGGAGGTTAATTTTGCAACAGGCAAAATAAGAAGAAAAATAACCAGTACTTATGGAAATCATTTGCTTTCATGATTACAGAATTGCATTTAATCTAGCAGATGTTGAATATATAATCCAACAAAAAACTCTTAAGTTGGGAGCAGGTCTTAGTGCAGTTCAGAATTCACAATAAATTGAAGGAATAGAAGTATTTAATTCCTAGATGTATGTTCTAAAAGAAGAATTGTCCCATATGAAGATAACTGTCCTTCTAGAGCACTGAGAACTAATACAAGGAAATCATCATAATTCTGTTTCAAACCAGATGCTATTTAAAATATGAATTCTTAGATGTGAAACTTAACTGTCAGGGATCTTTTATTTTTTTCTCCGATGGCTTATTTTTGTCGTATAAAAATTTTTGCTGTAAAAAGTCGTAGTCACTGAAAATAATTATATTATCTCAAAATAAGAATTTTCTATTACTTTTTTGCAAAACAAATATCATCCCAAAGGATAATTGATTGATCATCAAAACATTTACTTCTGAGTCCTTACCTGCCACTGGTGGAAGGGAGACCCCAGTTCCTAAGACAATGGCTGTTCTGGTGCTGGAAATTCTTGTATTCTGAAAATGCCAACTTCAGTAGCAAAGGAAATATAAAAGCAAATCAGAACAATGCTTGAGGAGTTTGGAAAAAGATGCTAAACCTGTTGTCCAATACCAGTCAGCGTCTGACTGAGTAGCTACTAAATTCTGAAATCCTCTTAATTCTGAGTGTAGTAGTAGGTTAGTACAAAATGATATGAAAATAAGGTACCTGATTGCTCAGAAGAATCAAAGAAATATAAAAATAAGAAACAATGTAATAGTTTTCATACTTCCAAAACTGAAGCTGTCTACAAATGCAGATAGGAAGTACTTCCTTTCTCAGTACTCCATTGAATAACTGCCTTTTCAGTGAAATCCAGTGTAGTGAAATCTTTTTCTCATTTTTGGTAGTTACTCTCCTGTGTTAGTATAATTATCCCCTATATCAAGAATATTTAGGATAATGATAGAATGCTGCTGCAAATCATTGCTTTTCAAGACATATCTTTAGGTCTTTGTTTTTGCTAACTTTGCAGTTTATGGGTTAAAGAGATCAGAATTTAAGCATTAAACGGTGTGAAATGAGGCAACAGAAGATATAATCACTGAACTGTGGGATGTGAGTTTCAGAAATAGTCTCTTGTTTTGGTATCTGAAATTTCAATAGCAAAAATGACTAATGGTTCATGAGGCAGACAAGTTGTCTTGTCTAGCTTTTTTACACAAACCAATGGCAGATATTTCAAACAGAGGTATAAACCATAGTATAGAAAACACAGCAATTATTAAAGAAAGCTGGATTAACAATTGTACTATGTAAATGTAAACAGAAAGAGGAACAATTAGCTTCAAGTGAATTGCTAATGATGTGAAACAAGATACCTAAATTTATTAGTGTGCTTTGCAATTAAAATTGTTATCTTAAATGAAATCTATGTATTCATTTATGAATAAAAAATAAATTGGAATATTAACTAGTAGTCATGATGATGTACCATGTCATCAGTGTGTTCATTTCATGAAAAGCAATTTGTGTCCATGTAGTTTATTGTAATCTAATGATCCAAGCAAAACAAAGACTATAAGTTCCTGCTCTTTCCTCATTTTAGTCCTGGAAAATCATGAATTGCATTCTGTATTACTTGTAGAAGTACTTGTATAGTACTGATTATCATCTGTTTGAGATATTTTCAATAGATATCTCAAAATACCCCCAAGAAAAATAGAATGCAAATGGGCACTGACCATCACAACACACGTGGAATGTGGGTAATAAAGCAGACATGATGACAACAGTTAGCTATCTGCCCACTGTAGCAGAAATCCTCTTTTCCAGATTTTCTGGCACCTTTTTTGCCACTTTATCATGTGGTGGTTTATATAATGATTGATGCCTCTGTACATTTTCCTCACTAACTTTATTCTTATTTTCTATTTGCTATTTCAAGATGCTTGGATCATAAGTTACCTTTTTGGTTATGTAAAGTTTTTTATAGTATAACTTTTACAGGTTACTGCAGTTTTTCACTTCTGAGGCTCAGGAACTCTCTTGGTCCCCTTATTGAGTCATTAAATGCACAGTGTTATCTGGACCACTGATGCTGCAGTGCATTTGTGGAACTTCAGTTCTGACAGGTACACAAGTATTTGACCATTTCAGCTGAGTCAAAACCTTCCATTTCTGAATGTTCCTGTACATATTCTAATTTTTAGTTCAGTTTCTTAGCAGAGTATAAAATTATGCATGACAGGAACTAGTGAAGTTATCAATAATGGGTTAGTGAAATATGAAATTTAGATGCAAAGTAACTGCGCATGTAGAGTGTCATGTGTGGAAATGTTAGAAACAAGAACTGTCTCATACTGTCTGGTCAAAATAACAGAATAACCCTAAGGAAATGTGACTGGAAATTATGCTGTAAATATATTCCTTTCTTTATGTAATGAGTGTACAAAATGCTGTTTGTGATTGCAACATAATTTATATAGAAATATTCTTTGAATTGCAATTTTTGGTCTATGAACTATGTCAAAAACACTGATTAATGTAACTATTCTACAAAATTTTCTCTTTGTGCTTGACTGAGTAGTGTATATTCTTGCTCTTCTGGATTTTATTTTTTTTCTGAAGGCAGAATTACAAAGAACAAGCTGATCTCAAAGTTTCACTGCTCTGAAAGCAGTGCATCCTAATAATTGTTATGGAAAATATAACTGATACAAAGAACACAATAACTTAGATGAGAATTTGCTTTATCAAACTACAAAATGCTATTTCTCAACACTGTCACGCTCCAATATAAAGGAGAGAGACGAGGTTCCTAGATTATGTGTATACCCAGCGTGAGATTAAGAAGCAACGGTTCAAATGTTGGTCCGACCAGTTTATTACCAATATTAACCAGGGAGATGGGGAAGGCAGACACTGTTAAGGGTGATGGAGAAGGGAAGGCGAGCGATAGGAAAGATAGGAAAGAAGCAAAGGTTAGTACAACGCAGGGAAAGTCACCGGCCAGGATCCTACGGGCGGTCCAGTTTACAGCGGCTCTGGCGGTCCGAGGCAGAAGAGCAGTGGTGGCAGAAGAGCAGGGGAGAACAGCAGCAGCGATGGGCAGCCTTGAGCAGCAGTTGTCCTGGAGAAGTGGCACCGGGTCAGCACAGGAGAAGCAGCATGGGGAAAGTCCAGGAACAGAGCACTGGAGAAGCAGCGAGGGGTCAGCACCATAGAAGCAGTGAACAGTGATCAGCTCGTGAGGGTTCAGATGGTACAATACCTCGAAGGAGCGGCGAGGTCCAGGAGAAAGCAGCATGTCTCAGGCAGCGGGCCCAGGAGGGAGTTCAGCATCAGGGAATCAGCTCATGAGGTTTCCGATGGAAGAACACCAACTATCTCATGGTGGTCGATCCCTCTTTTATCCTCCATTTCTCTTGCCTATGTGACAAATCCCATGCTAGTGTGCCAGGCAAGCATCTCCTGAGATGGTTATCTCCCCATGGAGATGAGTACCACACAAAAGAGTGTTCAGCAGCCGTTGAACTGCAGCTTATCTCTCTTTCGCTGCCCCGGGACATGCCCATCTGCTTGTCCCTTAGAAAAAGGATTTCACAACCCTTGCCCAGGACTAGCTTGGACATGTTCGGACATGTTCATCAGCAAACTTTGAGGCAATGATATAAAATAATAATAGTCTCTTACAAACACAGAAACCACCATTAGCTTTGCATTTTTGCTAGTGATGAGCAAGAGCATGCATGCTGCACTTGTGAAAATCGGCAATGGCTGCCTGGAACATGGCTTCTTTTTCATTTTTCTGTCACTGCTGCTGAAAGCTGCCATCCACTGCCTCACTGTGTTCACATTCACTGTTTAATTTCCATACAATTAGTCTCCATAAACATTCAGTAAGTGACAGTGAATGTCTGTGGGTACAATTTTTTTCTACAAAGAGGAATTCAATGACATGTCCACTTCTTATGCATTTCCATGTCAGATGGCATTTTGTAAGACTGCCCCTCTGCTGCCATCTCTTGACTGTCAACAAAAAATAATAGGATACTGTCAGGAAGGATTAATCTCCACTGACGAACTACCAACTTCCTCCTCTGATGCTTTGGGCCAACTTAATAAAGAGTCAGCACTTTTGTAGCAACACTCAGATTTGTGTATGATATGCATAAGAGCTGAATAGTTTAAAATAAATAATTGTTTCCTTGTAGTTTTGAAATTAGTTTGGAGTTTGTCTCACAATTCAAACAGTGTGATATCTGTAACCTGCCATGCTTCACTCTAGAGATGGCTAAATTCACTAATTGCTACTCTAGACTGTTACATACTTTAGGACTACAAAACTTGTAGGAAAATCTTCTCTAATAACTTGGGAAAAATCATACAGTAAAGTAAACCATAGTATTTTTATCCCATGTACTATTCCACGCATATAACGTACCCATTAAAGACAGGTAAAAGGAATTCTCCATATAACAACAAAAAAAAAAAAAAAGATTCTTAGATTTATTAAAGAATCATTTCAAGTATAATGTTATTCACAGGTGATTTCATGTTATGGGTTGCTTGAAAGATAAAAATTTAATTGTAACACAGTAGGTGGACTAGAGTCAATTAGGAACAATGAAGTTAAGTTTGTCCGGAGACTTGACCAATCATAGACCTAAATTTCTTTGATGTATTAACAGGTTGGTAGTCGTAAAGTTTTACTATACTTCTTTTCTCCCCTATCAAGAGTTAGAATAACAAAGCGGAAGACAAGTAGTCATTATAAATACTGTAAACAGCAATTAATTTTTAATTGGAATTATAAAAATCTATTAGATTGTTCAGCTGAGAAACAAATTACTAATATGCTACTTTTACATTTATTCTTTTAGTCTGCAGTGAATATCAGCTGCACGGTACTTTACAACTTTGGTCTGCAGAAAAAATTTTGTTTGTCTCCTGTCCAGTCCTACTTGCAGCTAATCATGTCTGACAGTACTAGCTGCAAAACTCAAAATATCTCTGCACCTCTGAGCTGAGGTGATCTGTTACTGCCTCACTCCATTACAGAAATGATGGCATTTAACAAAGACTATGTGGAACTCTACCGAATTTAGATCCATTTATCTGATTCTAGGAGTTGCCTATTATCATTAATTAGACTGAAACCAATTCTGTACTGAGGGTCATTGCATAAATGTGTTATCTGACATATCTTGCCTACAAAGATAAAAATGATGTGAAATACACAAAAAGAACAAAGACACTGTCTTTAAAACCATTACATTCTGGAAACAGAGCTACAGAGAAGTGGACATTGGTCAGATACTAATAGTAGCCAGATTGCTTTGCTAGTAAAACACAGTCTCTAAATTGATTTAATTGAGTAACATTGGAAGAATGTTTTATTCTAACATGGTTCATATTCCAAATTCTCTCATTAGCTAACAATATTTGTTAGTAGTACATAAAATGACAGATTTCAGATGAATTCAAAACTGGGTAGTATTTGACAGGAAATTTGGTCCTTTTTGCCTAGACTTTAAATGCAGCCCACTTACTTAAAAGTTGCCGTGCATGAAATTTTGTATGACTAGAGTTTGTACTGGAGAAAAATAATCACAGTTGATATTAGCTGGCATCCCTAATGGCAACCTGAGGAAAACTAAAAGCCATAGAGACTGCAGAGAGAGAAAAACTAACTCTAAGAAATAGTTTTGAAGAAATCTAAGAAAAGGAGTAGGTAGGGCTGCATAGGCTTATTCTGTGGTTTCTAAAAGTGACATACATGGGTTTTGTACTTATGCAGTACTAAAGTCATCCAGGTGATATTTACAGTGATAGCTAATAATTTTGTTTGAGCTTCCTGAAAGTGACAGTGTCTACATACATAAATAAGCTTGATGTGAAAACTTAGAGCACATTTTAGACTGTTTTGTGTTAGAATTTGTGTCAGATATGCGTGGTATACAGTATTGCTAATAGCATTGTTACATTATGTTTTCTTCAAACAAACTTTAAATCAAGTTTAAACAGATCCATTACTAGATACAAAGAAGTGCTAAAGAGAGTTGTCAAATACTTTCTATGTAGGTAGCTTAGATTTCCATGAAACCTTAAAAAGTCATCTGTCTATTAACATCTGTAGAAGTTCTTCAAAAATTTCACTAAGGGAAATAAGGGAAAGAATGACATAAACGCTGAAATGATGTTTTCATCTGAGCAAACATAGCACTTCAGTATTGTATAAGTAAATTATATACATATCAATGCAAGCAATTTAAAGTACAGATATTAAATTCATATTAATGGAACTGAATATTGTTTTTTTTTCACTTGTCACTTCCTTCTCCATTTCCTACTGGTCAATTTATGAAGAAAAATGTTCTGTCAAAGAATTGCTGTTCACTCATTATACTCTTATTAGAGATTCAAAATTTTGGCATATGTTAACAAGCATCTGTTACTATTAAAATTTTAAACAAAATAACAAATTTATTCACAAATCCAATGTGAGAAGCTTGGCTCCAGGAGGTCATCTTGAGATCTTAGAGATTTCAAAGCTGCATTAAATATGAAAATTTTAAATTCACTGTAGCTTTCAAGAAATATATCATCATTTTCAAAAACGTGACATATAAAAAGTCAATATCTTTAAGAAAGAATCAAGGTGTTCTTACTATTTGTATTTTACCAGAGAATTATTTGCTGATCATGTTCTGCACTACTGGGAAGGGACCTAAGCAAGCAGAACGAGAACAGTGCTCAGAGTAAACCTTTATAATTTGTGTATCAACAACCCAATTAGTACAGTTTCAATGACAGACACTGTTCAGTTTTATTACTTCTTGTTTGGAGAGTCTCTAGAAAGAAATTTCTAAAAAATCTACTCACAAATATAGATGGTAGATGCAATCTCCCTTCTGAGAATGAAGTTTAGGCTCTTGAGCACATAAACAAGTTTGAGAGATTTAGACTATTCTAAAAATATGAGGTTATGTTTTAGTTTTCTCTAATTTCTGATTACACTGAAAATACCATGTGAGATTTTACTTTTGTTTCACAGTGATTTTTTCAGTGACTATAATTGAAAATGCAGTCATTTAAGGCTCATTATATGGACTCTATCACCAAGTTCTTAGAACTTAACAAATGGCAACTAATGCTGATTATTCAGTTAATACCTTGGGGAAATTGAGTTTCCTTTGTGAATAATTTACAACACTTTGTCTGGTGGTACAGAGCAGCAAGTAATCTTCTTTGCTTCCTATATTATTTTATTCTGTTTAAAAAAAGTAAACTAGCAGTACTAAACTTAGCTGGACATAATGAACAGTTTACTATGTCTTTAAAGGAAGATCACTTCTGACTGAGAAATCTTCTCAACACTCTTTCATTCATGTTTAAAATTTTTATCTTTCGCTTTATCCTGAATGCCAAAGGGCAAACTATTAGCTTTGCACTTAAAGAAATGAAGAGAAATGGAAGGACAAATACAATTCAGTAACTGTTTCCCAACTCTGCTTAAATCTTTTTCATTTTCACAATCAGATATGAGAGTCATTATTCTTCATCTCTTTCATATACAACCTGATTATTTTACAGCTTTTAAAAAAAATAAAACATAAAATACTGGTATGTTTTATTATAAATATAGGTTTTATCTGTGCAGAAGTCGTTGAAATTTGTGCAGTTAGCCATATTTTATCCACTATTATGTTTATGACATATAAACAAACAAAAAAAATAAATATGTGTAACTTACTTGCCTAGGTCTTTGTTTAAAAGTGCAAAGCTTCATGTGAAGAATTAGTGAAGTATACTTCCCTAGGTATCACTTGTTTATGATGTGCCCTTCATATGTAAAGCAATTGCTGTCTAGAGTTTTTGAGAGAACATAGAAACAAAAACACCTAAGCAATATTGAATTGTTGAAATGATAAGAGAAACTGCACTAAACTGTAAAGGGAAAGATTAAGCTCATATGATCTCTTTGAGATACAAAGCAAGCACACTTCTGCTTTTGATATTACATGAACGCAGCTTTAGAAAAACAAAATGAAACCAAAATATTTGTAGAAATGTATTTTATGCTATTACCACATTAATGGAAGAAATGAACACTGGAGTTCATATGGTATTTTTGATGTCCAACGGACACATTTCCTCAGATAGGTTAGAATCTGAAAATTAGTAATCTCTAAAGAACATGGCTAAGTTTTGAGTTCATCCTGACCAATGAAATACGTAAAATTTGAATAGTACAGATTTGAAAAGGCATAGATGTTCAAGAAGAAATATTGTATGCTATAAATTTGATAATTATGCCAAAATAATGAATCATATATTCTTTCTTTAATGAAGAGAAACTTTTTTCAGATCAATATCAACATTAAGAAAGACAAAGTTTTAACATTATGCACTGAATATTCATTGGAGAATGAAATTGTATTTGTTTCCTTCTTCATTTTTGTGAAAATATTTATGATTAGGGTGAAAGCCATAAAACAACCTTTATGATTTTATGCAACCATGCTAAAGATAGCAGTAAAATATTTATTTCTTTATTTGGTGAAGAGTTTGAGGGACCTCCAAAATAATGTTGTTTAACTATTTGCATATTTTGAGGTTAATGAATACATACTTTTGCACTATAATCCCCAGCTAGCAAGGTCACTAATAGCAGTTACTCAAAGTCCAGGAATAACTACATTTTGGGTTTCCAGAGCCATAGATGGTTAAATTCAGTGCTGCTAATTTCTAATTTTTACACAGTAATCACTTGTTTTTAATTCACATTATTATTAAGTCCTGCAGAGCTCTGTAATACTGAAAATTGTAGAAGTGAATGTGCTAATTTCATGGTGAAGATGTGTTTATACATGAATCCTAGCAGTGTTGGGCCAGTGCAAAAAGGCCATATCCATGGTTCTGCAAAAGCAGACTCAAAAGAATTAAGATCTTAGTTGAATTTGAAGAGCTGTTTCTTCCCTTTCCAGATGCCTAGAGAGATTTAATGTGGCTGTGTGAGCTACCTCCATAGAAAGAAGTGAAATATCAGACTTTCTTTCTTTCTATATACCGCAAGAAGCTTAATTTTCACAATCTTTAAGATGCCTTTATGTATAAGACTATAATTAATGAATTGATGCTGGTATCCAATGCCTTCAGCCAACAGTTTGTATGTGATTGTAGGTGTCAGGAAGGAAAATGTGCTAATTTACATTTACAAAAAAGGCTTTTGAGCATATCACTAGTCTTTTTGTAAAGTCATAAGCTCAGTGACACATTTGGTTAACATGGGCTATGAATACCATGACTTGAAAACAGCATCTGTTTTTCTGTCAGTCTCTAGTGGATGTTGATCTGACAGTTCAAAAGTTACTTCTGGATCTATTTCTTTTTCAACTACTGACCCCTCTGAGCACTATCTTTCCTGTTTCTTGCTTTGATCTTAGAGGACTTTATATATACTTTTTTGCTCATTGAAGATTATGAACATGTTCAAGTCTTTAATGAGAGTTAGAAACCCTTCTCTTCCTGTTTAAAAGAATAAGAACTCATTTATTATCAAGCATCACACGTTTTTATACAAATAAGTGTTTCACAGTCTTTTGTTTATTTAACTGGATACACAGAGAATTTAATATGTAACTATAGTTTTATACACTTTTTATAAATTAATACTGCACTCACACATTGTGGATTACAACATCATTTCCATCTGTCTGAAGTATATAAAGCTTAATAGATAAAATATGCACATTTTATGACTACTGTAATGACAGGGCTTCTTACTGTCTTGTTTAGTGTTCTTACCCTAATCAAATTAAAACTATGTCTTTCAGAGAGCCATGATAGTCTTCATATGATATTATATTAATACCTTGAAGATACTTTTCCCGCTTATTTTGTCTCTTGGCATATTCTTCTCTTGTTTAGTTTTGAGATGTTATTTGTAACAGTGGCCTTAAATCTTTGTCTGTCCAAGAAAGAGTGATGGGCTTTCAAAGCAGCCTTTGGAGACTAAAATGCTTAGGAGTTCTGACAGTGACAGCCAAAATACTCCAGATTCCACATTCTTCCAACACAATAAAAAGCCTGTATTTGAAATCAGAGAGTGGTTGCATAGATATCTGTTCAAAATATGGAAAAGAGAGACAGTGTACTTGTTTACTCATTTCATCTCTGCCTGAGCTTAAATATGTGGGTGTGATTTGATCTTAATTTATTCCCTTGAGACTGGAAAGACAAAGTGGATGTCCTCCCTTTTTAAACTTTTTCCTCATCTTTCTGTTTTAAATTGTTTTATAAAAGAGATGCTGAGTATTTTTTAAAGAAAAAAAATATATTCTTTCAGTGCTCACCTAAGGACCTTCATTGCAATTGGGATGCTAGTCAATGTATGGTATTTGTTGTGAAAAAATCAGTAACACTAAAGTTCAGAGATGGCAACAGTTGGTGAGGCAAGGAAAGGCACTGAGGCTGAGGTACTTCTATAGCCTCTAAATCCATGAAGAACTCTCTTGAGGTATGATCAGTTCTCTGGCAGGTGAAGAAAATAGGCTCTGAAATGAGAAAATGTCCTATTACTAGCAACAGCATCAGGATGGGAGGAAGGAAATTTCTATTTAACTTTTGGAACATTTGTCAAGAGATCTGTAAAAGACAGGAGAAAATCAAGTAAAAAAATATAGAAAGTAAATTAATAAAATGTGCATTATGAATAAATCTAGAGAAAGAGGTAAATACCACACAGCACACAGTGATACAGCTTTTAGATTCAAGCTATTCAAGTACAAACTAGATGAAAGCTTACGCATGTGTAAATGTCTATGTTAAGTGCCTGTATGGGCTTGGGTGCCTGCAAACAAAAAAGAATATTTTTTGAAAATTCAATGACTTGTGATTCAGATATTATTATAACTCATGAAATCCAGGATAACTAACCCAATCTTTTAATATAATTTATTAAATATCAAGCAGCAAAGCTTCAATATTAAGATTGATGGTTTAGATTGCAAATTTAAGTCCTTCTTCTGACAATATTACTTTACACTAGCTCATGTGTCCGAAGATATCTCTCTAGCTCACAGAGAAAATCCTTCCCATCTTAAAGGCTTAGTATGAAAAGTATTAAATAACTGTTTAGTGAATGTGGTATTCACTATAAAACCAGAAAAATGCTTTTAATTTTAGAAAATCAAAAGAGTGCTGATTAGGAAGGTATATAAAATCTTGCAAGAGACCTTCCTATGAGCACCTTCCCTTTGACTTTTCTTCATAAATGTGTTACAAAGCTATTTTCCTTTGCAAGGAATGGAAATATCTTTAGAAATTGTATAAGGCTGTTGGAAGTGCTAGACTCTACATGACACTTTTATAAGCTTAACAGAAGTAATGATACATTAGTTGAGATTATTATCTTGGTCTTACACTAATAATTGAAATGAAGTTTCTGATGAAGCTTTCTGGAAAGTAACATTTATTCATCTTGATTCTGCGAAGTCCAGTCTTTCATAAAAAAAAAACCCTAATCTATTTCACAAAAGTAGTTAAAGAGATGGCATATATTCTGTAAATTAGAACTGTCTTTCAGGAGACTATTTTGATTGTAAAGCAGGTCTTTTTTAGTTAATTTAAATTAATAACTGAAATACAGTTTTGCAATTGTGGACTATATATATCTCATTGACATTACCCAAGGATTTTCTGTTCAATTATTTTCAATTGATTTCTCCAAAAATTGAACAATTTTTGCAAAACTTCTGTAGACAAGGCAGCAGACTGTGATACAATGAGGTGAAGAGCTGGTTCATACAATTATATTCCAAATATTATAAATATTCCAATAAATAATTGGAAGATTTTTTAATGAAATATTTTTATTTCAAAAGAAACTATTATTGAACTATCCCTATTTATTGGTGATATGTTCATTTATAATACAAAGGTTTGGACAAACAAACTTAAAGAAAAACACATGCAACATTATCACTTTTCAGCCTCACAGCAGTAAAGAAAGTAAGAAATAATTACCCATTAATTGGAATTTTGCTAGAATAAATAAATTGCATTACCTTGCAGGAAGGATGCACACAGGTTCAGTTTGTCCTTTGTGAGATGCAAGCATTTATATGATCCACTGAATACACTTTGAAGTTCTAAAATGCATGTTGTATGTAAATAACATTTTTCATACTAAGTAACGTCTAAAAGCCATCATGCCAAAAATAGGGTCAATATACAAAAGATTTGTTTTAGATTTCCTAAAATTACAAATAATATTAATCATTAAGACAAAAAACAAAAATGATTCGGAAAACAGGCTCAACATTCTGCAAAAATTCTTCAAAGGTACTAAATCAACAGTACAAGCTGAAAAGTACCTCAATGTTTTTTATCATAAGCACATCTTAAATAACTTTATGATATTAATTTGTCTCCTGTTTTCAAAAAATTTCTTAAGATTCCAGTTTTTAAAATGTTTCTGCATTGTCAGAAATAAAATATTAATATTATTAAAATAGTGAACGTTAGTGGGATCAAATTCAAACACAATCTGAAAAAAATTACTGCCAAAATTTGAAAACTGGATAGACAAAATATGCATACTGGAAGAAATTAGTAAAAAAGTGATTGTTCTTGCACAAATACAAATAGCAGTCCCAGGAATAAATCTAATGATAAAATCTCAAAACGTCTTTAATCAAAATAGCTCGCTTCAGATTCCAAATAATTATTTGCTCTTTTTCGCTCCACTCTCTGTTTTAATCTTCATTATTATGTGAAGTGAATATTCAGTGGAAATGTGCAATTTTATAGTAAGTACTGAATAGCTATAATTTCTGCTAAGGCCTTGTATGAAGTACCAAATAAAAGGCCAATTGCATGCATAAAATCAAGTGAAAAGGGACACAAACCTGTGTGTCTAACTTTTCTCCATTTCTGTGTCTCATCATGTACAGAGGTTAAGAAATGCAAATAGATATTTACACACTGAAAGACAAAGATATCTCCTCTGCTGACTGAACTAGAATAATTTTATATGCATTTATGTAAGTAGATGTTTCTGCAAGCTGATTTCATTATTTCATGGTAGTGATATTATACCTAGGCATTGCTACTTATATCCAAGGAACTTCAGTAAGTAAAAGCAGCTGACTTTCTTGTTCTGTAAACACCATGTGCTGACTATCTGTTAGTATACATCTGCCTGTTACACTGACTTCTTATCAGCAAATGAGAGTTGGGGAAACTCTGATATTTTATTATGTAATTTTAGTATGCAATAGCAGAAAGAAGCATACAACTTTGGAGTACAGTGAACATTCAAATATAAGAAATAATTCTTATGGCAAATGAAAAAAAGGTTCTAGATTAAAATTATAAAGCAGGTGTTGCCTATGCAGTTGTTTTTTTTTTGTTTTGTAAACTGAACAGTGTTTTCAAAATGCAAAATAATCAAGTGCATGTCTAAACATCAGTACATTCTTCAAAATCTATCAGCAAAATTTCATTATGTAAATGGGTGCATCCCTGGGGCCAGGTTGAGCTGCTTGTCTGGACAGAACCACCATGATGATGGTGTGGGGCAGGGGGCAGCCACACTGTAAGCTGGGCTGGGCCGCTGCAGCCCATGGGCCACAGATTGAATATGTCTGAATATAGCATGCAGGGAGGAGAGGAGAGGATAAATTACTGTGTAATCATTAGGTTTATGATCACTGAAAGAAAAAGTTACCAGGGAATAACAGATGTGTTTCTGATTGCATTTTGCAAATAAAATGCTGCAAGGGAAGAATGTCTGATGCGAGAGATTGTAAATTTTAACCTTTCAAGCAATCACAGCTTAGAATATTGATTTATATATTTAATCAAGTGGGGTATGTGAGCTAACAATTAGAACAGAGGTCACATATAATGAAGACCCTAGAGATGTCTTGATCAATTTCAGTCAGTGGGATTTTTGACATTGTTTATTGAGATCGGAATTTCCCTCTAAGGAACTTTTTACTTCTTTTTTAATGTCATTTCTTGTGACTTGTGTAGTTTCCAAAGTCATAGCCACATATCACAGGAATACTGTCTAAAAAATGTGAATTACAAAAGCATTCTAACATATCCGTTGCAAAAGAAGAAATGTTATCCCTTACAGTAAAAAATAGATGTCCAGAGCTATTTAAAAGAATCATGCACAGGAAACATAGGATTATTTTATACATTTATTTACTCAGATTTAGATAATAGTTCCTAAATTTCCTCTTAAGAAAAATTGAAATCTAATAAAAATGATGAATAAACAAAGTAGCTGTGAACTAAGAATACAATAATACAAAAAATGATATAATTTGGTGTTCTTGGAAGTTATTAACATCTGCTGTACTTCTAATTGCAATGAATTTCTGAGCTTAGGAATCTGCAACAATGAACAACACTGTCAGAGTGATTTATGTTTAAAGTGATGATCAATTTTGATGTAAATTGCCTACCAGTATTGTAATGAGATATATTTTGTAAAGATGAATACAGTTCTAGCACTAATAATTCTATATTCATGCTTTATATCTCAAAGAACTAAGAAAATATCTACTATCTCACAGTGATGGAAATGAGTAGCTTTCTGCTCTGTATGAGGCCATTTTCCAATTTGAAGGTTTTCTTTGCCTAATGATACAGGAATTTCTACAACCTTATGATACTATATACTGAACAGCATATAGGTAAGACCCTGATGAAAAATGAAAAGTCTACATTTGTTAGCCTTTCAGTCTAGACAATAACGAGCTACAGCATTTTATCTCTAGGTAAATAAAATGCAGAAATCTGCGAAACTGGAGGAAAACTGAAAGCTCTGTGATAAAGAAGGAAACAAGTATTCCAGGTCTTCAAGATAAATAGGTAGATAGATGACTGACAACATAAGTAGCAAGCAGACTGTGCTGTGCTGTATTGCAATAAGAAGTCTTATTAGGAACAATGAAAGTATGGAAGTCAGCAAGTATACCCTAACAACAATCTCATTTTAGAAAGCAGGAGATCCACTTATGTGGATTAAATGGAGTTACCAACTGCATGTCTGGCTACTACACCTGCTCATTGTAATGCACTGTTAAACAAGGAGGAAAGACTGAAGATTTTATAGATAGTAGATCTGTGATTTGGCTGTAGCTGACGGAAATCAGAAATATATTACAGTAGTATGCTTTGTCAAAAGGAAAAAGACTGTATCTTTGTTGAAATGAGAAAAAGAGTCTTTCATAGAAGTGAGGTATAAGAAAACAAAGCCTTAATTTTGTTGATTTCTGGCTTTCTGTTGTGTAAATCCACGCAGGTGGATGGTTTTCTACCTTTGCAGGAGTTTGTAGTGATCTATTTATATCTAAGGGAGATAAAAGTTTTTAAAAGTCAGAGGAGAATTACAGCTGACTCTCAGAAAAACTATATCTGAGCAGGAAATACTGCCAAGTATGTGAAATATTTAAAAGCCCTTATTTCTTATGGTTGTACTTTGGTTGGACTAGATGATCTTAGCGGTCTTTCCCAACTTTAATGGTTCTATGATTCTATGATTCTACTTTTATTTAAAATTTGTTGGTGAGATGGTTCAACCTTTACTGCCATACCACCAACATCCACCTCTGATGTCATGGGCCAATATTATAAAATGAGAAGCATCATCTTTAGAAGCTGCCCTCATATATAACTATGTTCTGCAAAACAAGAACTAAAGAAAAGTGAAGCAGTAGAATGATAATAAGTAAATAAGACTTTAAGAACTGTATTGTGAGGAAAGTTGAATCAGAAATGTCTCAAAGTATTTTGAAAGGGTGATTTTTTTTCTATTCTTGAAAAAGTTTAAACCCTCATTATCTATTACATTGTTTGAATGTCAGAACCTACAAGTAAAAATTACAAATATCCTATTACATGTTGTCATGCCGTATAAATGTTTAAAATACTGCAATTAGAAATTTTCATTTTTGCATTGTTATTTGATAAAACTAGATTGATGGTCATCCTTGTGGATGACAGGTTGGCCGTGAGCCAGCATGTGCCCATGAGCCAGGAATGCCAATGGTATCTTGGGGTGCATTAAAAAGAACATAGCCAACAGGTCAAGGGAGGTGATTCTCCCCCTCTACTTTGTCCTGGTGAGGCCTTACCTGGAATATTGTGTCCAGTTCTGGACTCCACAGTATAAAAAGACAGGGATCTCCTCAAAAGAGTCCAGTGGAGGGATACAAAGATGATAAAGGGCTTGGACACCTCCTTATGAGAAAAGACTGAGAGACCTGAGTCTGTTCAGCCCTGAAAAAAGAAGACTCAGAGGGGATCCGATCCACATCTATAAATATCTAAGGTGCAGGAGGCAAAGGGACGAGGCTGGACTCTTCTCAGCAGTGTGTGGTGATAGGTTGAGGGCTAATGGTCACAAACTGATGCACAAATGTGCATGGGAACTTCTTCACAGTGAGGGTTATGGAGCACTGGTGTGGGCTGCCCAGGGAGACTGTGGAGTCTGCTTCTCTGGAGGTGTTCAAGACTCACCTGGACACCTACCTGTGCAACCTGGTCTAAGGTGCCTGCTTTGGCAGGGGTCAGGGGAGCTGGACTCAATGGTCTCTAGAGGTCCCTTCCAACCCCTGCAGTTCTATGAATCAGGTTTTTGTAGATTTTAATCTGAATATTTACAAGCCAAATTACAACTGAACAATTTTATTTATTAATGCTGAGAGCAGTCAATGTACAAAGTCACAACCTTTCAGAGAGATGACAGAAGGGAAGAATATATTCCAAGTTCTGAATTACTGGTTTAGACAGCCTAAAGAGGATTCTGTGCATCCAAGGATATTTAGGTTAATTGACTTATAACAAAAAAAAAAAAAAAAAAAAGTTAAAAATAGTTCAGGTTAAAAATACTAGTTGAGGTTAAGAAAGGTTAAAAATACTTTATTAAGACCGATTTTTTAATATCACAAAAAACAAACAACAACAAAAAAAAAAACCACAAAGTTCTTTGCAGGCTGTTTGGTGCTCATTAACTCTATCCTTTAGATATTTTTGGTTTGGTGACAATACAAAGCTGATTAAAATATGCTATTGGAGGGCTCTCATCAGTGTAGCACCTCACATTGAATAATTAACTCTGTGAAGATGGTTATTCTGATGCATTTGGAAGTCTTCAGAGTTTAAGAGGCTGTCTTTGATAGAATCTGCGAGTGAAACCTTAGACTCTGAAGAATCAAACTAATAACAGAAGGGGACCCTTCCTTAGTGTGAAAGAGGATGTTTTGCTGTGTGGATTGGATGGTGAATAATGATATAATAATATAATAGTGAAAAGAAGAGCCCCTAGAAGTCATTTATCTCCTTATGCCCAGACAACATGTTAATTTTATAAGCTAAAATTTCTGGCTTCATCTGCATCCTTTTCTAAATCAGGATCTCTAATCAAATGTACTGGGAGCTCTACTTTCTGAGAGAAATTCTGCTAAAGGTAGACTTTAAGGGCTGAATTAAGGATGAATACTAAGGTCTTACTGATTATTTATTTATTTTAGTTATATTGCTAACTGAAGAAACTTGCTAATTTTTCTTTAACTGTGACTGGAATGCTCTGCTCAGTAGTAGAACGGAGTAAGAGAGTGAATTTGAATTCAGCGCATACCTTAACTCAAGCTTCCATTTTCCTGTGAACAGAATGGCAGGGCTTGAGTCTGTTTGGGCTGAAAGTCATGCTAAAAGTCATTCTGTGATTCATTTGAAACTTGATGAATAAGACAGATAGGACATTTTAAGTACTATTACCTAACTGCAGGCTCCTTACCTGACTGGTTTTTTTTTTTTGTTTGTTTGTTTGTTGTTTTTATTTTTTT
>VXAB01001444.1:124215-168276 GCA_013399175.1 Odontophorus gujanensis | reverse complement strand
GAAAAAAAAAACAATAACCAGTGAGTAAAAGAGCAGCAAACCTTGCATATGCTCTTCAATTTACAGAAATGGAGCTCTAGCTGTTGCTAAGGAAACAAAAAGCACCACTTTCACTGTGCACCTGAGGAATTATTGAATCATTATAGACCAGAAAATGAGGTGAGTATGGATATCTCAGAAATGTGATGTGACTTGAATACAGCACTCTTTTTTTCCTTTCCTGTAATGCTTTGAATTATTGCTGCTATGATTTTTAATACTGAGATCCACTTTGCCATGAAAACTTCTCAGTGATATATGTTGACCAGCTTTTTTAATAAATATGCATTAAAGTTTTTGATGCATCTTTTACTTTAGTGTGAACATGGAGTACATAATGCCTCACTGTCAATTATAGAACAAAAGCTCATGAATGTTCTATTAAGCAACAAGAAGTTCTATACAATTAGAATAAAATTTTTAGGTCAACTTTTTCCATGTTTTTGTTTGTTTGTTTGTTTTACTTCTGTCCTGGCACTACATACTCAAAACATCCTAGCTTCATTCCCACTCCCAGCTCCTGACACATTTCACTCTTGCTTGCTTCAGAAAATGCTTATTAAGAATCTGATGATACTGAGTTATCTTCTGTTAAGAGAGTTTTGGATACTGTTAAACCCACTTAGCATGGGAAAGTGCAGAGTGCTGACAATGACTAATGGCTGTCGTTTCTTACACAGCTCTACACAGGGGATTTGTAACAGACATCATGTCTGAAGTTCTTCACACCTAGTCTTTCCTTCCTGGTATTAACGGGGGGAGTTAACTAAGGTGGTTTCTGCTGCTTGGGGACTGCTTGGGCATCAACCAGTGGGTTGTGAGCGATTGCATGTCTTCCCTTGCCTTGTCTCCCCACTGTCCTTGTCTCAACTGGTGAGTTTTTATATTTTTTGCCACTTTTTTCCATTTTCTCTCCAATTCCTTGGATCCTCCTTCTGACCCTTCTTGTAGATACGCATCACATTGTGAAGTAATTACAAATGTAAAATGTCAAGAGGAAGTACAGGCATGGTAATACAATGAAATGTGCTTTCGATGAAGTACATTCAGATCCAATAAGGATTAGTGTAGATTTTTATTTTTTTTCTGTTGTGTTGCAACTGCTGCCATCCACACTAGCACAGAGATTTCTGTTTTCAGTTGACTGAGCCAACTGAAAGGCAAACAACTACAACCTTTAGCCTTTAAAATTAAAGTTGATTTGATCTGAAGAACAAAAATAATTGCTTTCAGAGAGAAAAATATATCTGTCATCTATTCTATTCCACTGCTTTATGACAGTCTGTTTACTTTGGTTTATAATCAAGATGTTCTCATTAGCTTCATGCTTGCTGTTTGTCACTTATGCTATAGTGTAGGTTAATACCAAGAATGAAAATGAATAATAAAATGAAAGGTAAAGGCCTGACATAGTTTGAATTACTTAGTTCCCATGAATGAAGTTTGCATAAATGTGCTGAAAAAATGTGTGTGGTTATAAAGAGAAAATAGATTATTTCTTTATTTTTATTTCAGTTGATACCAGCTTAGAAACAATTACAGAATAAATCAAAAGTCCCTGACAAACTGTTAGATATTAAAAAGGATAAAATTAAATTACCAGCGGAACTTAAAGTGATATAAATGAAAAATTACAGTGAAATTTTTTGGTGCTCTAATGTAGAGTAATGCAACTGAGAATACCATTTCATTCGGTTGTATTTTGTTTGTTATAGTAGGTTGCTTGTATTTAGTAACTAGTGGGAAGCTATGAGACCAGATACAAATGTGTTCCATATGAAGACTAAGAAAAAGTTACTTTTCTTACTAAGATTTAGAGAATAAACCACTGTAAACTTACTTTTCCTCATGCGACACAGGAAAGCCAGCTGTCATGATTGCTCTATATGCTGCAGAGCTAGTAATACTGTGGCACACAGTAAACTAGGTAAGATATGTTTTGCTATGTATAGTGCGCCATCTGAACTGAATTTATTGCATCCTGCAGTACAGTGACAATGAATGAAGATCAAATATTTTTAGTCTTTTGGAAAATAGTTTTCTATTTCAAATGTATGAGGTGATATAAAAGCATAAATCCCACTGTGTTTTCTGAACAGTCAGTTTCTGGAAACAGGAAATTCTGCTCTGGAATTGGGAAAATGATAAAAACACAAACACTATTTGTTTTAATTCTGTAGGTCTGTATTCCCTTACATGAATGTATGCTTAAGCCAGATTTGTATATCCATGCATCCAATGTCAGGTTGGTAAAAAGCCCTCATGGTTACACTGACATAAGTTCTACGCACATAAAAAACATGAAACAAAACACATTTGCTCGTAGAGGTAATGGAGATGTCTTTTTTATTGTTTTTGTGGATAGAAGATGACACCAATACTGTTACTGATATGGTGTAACTTTATATCAACATCACAGACTGAACTCTGGAGATTTTACTCCCAATAGCATGAAATTCTATTTCTTGTTAGTAGTATATGTTGCCATTCTTGTATCATGATCTTGTACTAATGAAGTCAGGAAAGGAAACACAGCACTCAAGTGGGCTTTAGAATCATACAGAGGTTTCTAGATTTTTAATTGATTAGGTATTTTACTTGCTATCTTATTTTGTTTGCTTTTAAGCCAGTAAATATTCATCATTACCGAAACTTATTGGGATCTTTCAGTTTTGATTTTAAATCTGGATATCTATTGATTATAGAATTTTGAGAGGAATTAAATCTGCATATCTGAATACTACTGAATTTTTACTTAGTTTCTTACATATTTAACATACGATGGTGTTTGCATATGTTTTTATAAAGTAAAAAAGCAAGTTGTGAAATTTATAAAAAAATATAATGTGTGAATGCATCTATCTCTTTCTCAATTCTGATAATCAGCAGGATGCAAATTTAGCAAGTCAGACTCATAACTTGAAGTGAAAAGCCAAATCACGTGCCTAGAGTCAATGAATATTGTTCCATTAGGGAGAAGGATGAACAGAAAGAACTGAATTTGCAGAGAACTTATTCATACAAGCTAGCTTACCACCATGGCTAAAATATCCTTCTTTACTGAAAGTTTTATTCCACCACACATGGAAGAACTGTTAAATCAGAGAACAAACAAGCTGATGTGTAAACATATATATCCTAAGAATTATAATGTCTTAATTTCTTAATGATCTTCTAGTGAGCCAAGTATCTCCCCAAAAGCCTTCACTTCCTAAGATAATGGGAAAAAAAAAGGCGATATAAAGTGATGCACTTTGGTCCATCTTATGCCACTCAGCTGAAAAAATACCATCTAAACATTTTATTAGTTTATAAAAAATAAAAGAATAGCTATATATAGAAAGGAAATAAAGAAATTCTAATTTTGGTGAGAAGAGCTTTTATTGTTCAGACAGAAATAAAAAATCTTCCTTCAACATAAATATATCCATCCCCAAATAAACATATTAGTGGTTATGATGGATATGGATATCAACTTTTTCCTAAGAAAAGATCACATTTTTAAATGTGGAGTAATAATTAACCACAGAATCAAAAAGTGAAAAGTAAGATCATTTTATATTGGAATGTCAGTGATTACAAAAAAAAAAAAAAAAAGTACTTTTATAACATTTTTACAAATCTTATGCAATTCTTCAAAATATGCTAAAAGAATACTGTACTAACAATCAGCTACTTATCAAGACCTCTTATCTGTTATCAGATAAGTCTGTCAGCTTGCCCTGGAGTTCATCTGCTTCTTAGCTGCATATACGTTATCCTTTTTTATTCCAGAATATCTAGAGGCGCCAATTAAACCTCTTGTTTTAATTTATGCGCTGTGTGATTGGAAGAGGAAGAGAAAACTTCAGATTTATTAATTGTTTCAGGTGTAATGTAAAAATGTAAATTTCAATGGAAGCTATAAAATTTGCATTTTTAAATTTATATCTAGTTTGGCACCCTCTGGGCCATGAAAAGTAACAGATGCTGTCAATACAAAATTACAGCGCTTACATAATATTGTGACATACTTGAGTGAATTCAAGATTTTATCTCATCTGCCTGCCTCTTACAAGGGCAAGAATGTTTTCTCTCTCCTTCCCCTTTCCTATATTCTGAACCTAATTGTTTAGAGGAATAAAACTATATTACCTATGAATACTTCTATTCTGTTATGTAATGTTAAGAGCTGCTTGGTTTTCACTTAGAGATTTTGCACACTTTACCCACTCTACTATATATTTGATACTACACAGTGAGAATGGTACATTTGAATCTGAGCTTGAAACCCAACACATTTCACTGGGAAATTTTCCCTTCCTTTAATTTTCCTGCTTTTCTTAACCTTAATACTGCACACCTACATCCCAGGAATGAGACGATATGACTTTTCTAGGCTAAGAAGGATATACAAGAAATTAAACACCTTTCTTTACTATTTCTTTTGAAACAAGTTGCAAGAGAAACATACAAAACAATAGTGAAAATACAAAGGTAATAAACAAGTATATTTTTTGTTTGTCATCTATCATTTGTGAAATGTAGCACTGTGGAAGTTGCTAGATTTTATACCTGACAATTGTGAAATGAAATCCAAAATTTGGATTATATTCTAGATTTCAGTGCTGTCACCTGTCCTGGAATTGTCTGTAGGAGTACTGTCAGCACACAGTACTCCTCTATAGAAGGTAGAAGTTATTATCAACAAAGTCTTTGTTGATAAAATAAAAATAAGTAAAACCAAAGAATTTGACATTTTGAGTTTGATTAGTTAGTCTACTAAAGCTACCTACATATGTCTGTTGTAAGTATTTCTCTTTCACTTCCCCCTCCAATATAAGATGAGAGCAGAACAATCAGTTGGTATAGTAGCAGAGATTTTCCTGAGAAAATTCTTTCTTACATGATATTGTAGTCCAAATTGGAAAACTGAAGTAGCCACAGCAGGAAGAAATTACATCCCCAAACAAAACTTAGAATCCTACTTCTGAATATGAAATACTTACTGAGTTAATTAGTTTTCTTCGCAAGTTAAAGTCTCTTACTGTTTCTCTGTCCTCAATATACTCTCCATTATAGTACTGTATTCATTTGTTTTCTGTACGATAGTCACTGGAGAAAATCTATAGGCTTCCAAATATAATACAGATCTCTATTAAAAAGTTTATATTTAAATTATATAAAAAATGAACAAAAGAAAGAAAAATAAAAGACAAACAGGCAAAATAGTTGAACTTGATGTTTACATAGACCTGTGAAGAATCTAGTACTGAATACTGTATAATATACTATGTGAAAATGTATCCAAATGTTTATCAGGTTCCAATACTTGCAAAATTATGATTGTTTTCTGATGATATGCTTGCTTTCACTCACAACTTCTTTTCAAGTTCAAAACAAATATTAAGTTCATATTTGCCTGGCATTCATTAGTAATGATAAAGATATGACAAGGCATGGGAAAATAACTGGAAAATACAGTTTTGTGATGCTCTGCTATTTTTATGACATAGCACTTCCTAGATATATTTGCTATAGATTATGGAGATTATTTAGGTTTATGATTCTGCAGTAGCAGTGTGAAAGATGGACTGCATGTGCCACACATCCTGACTGTTTAGAAATTTGTTTTAGAAATTAAAAATAGATTTAATTTTGGATTATGACAGAGGAAATACTGAGCTATAAATAAGGAAATTGCTTGTGAATTTTGAGGAACTAATTAAAAATGGAATTTTTTTTTTCATTTTATTAATATTTCACAAGATGTGATCACAGCAGAATTTTTACCTCTTTAATGAAAGAAAGAGCTGAAAACATGAGATGGTAAATGGAAAATGATGTCAGATCATGAATGAGTAACATTCGAGGATGAATGAAATGAACGAATGAAAGCTTTCAGAGTAAACTTTTGTCTTCTCTTTTATTCACCATGAAAGTTGGATGTAATTAAATTAAATTCCCATGTAAAATAATATATACATCTCAATTATATATATATTTATAATTGCAGGATATATATATATATACATTTAAAATAATTGCAGGTATCAGAACTCCATGGCTCTTCCACTTAACAATCTCCAAAGCGGAAAGCTGAAAATGTCTAGAAATCCTTGAGACACAAAAGAGAGGAGCCAGATCTCAATTTTGCCCACTTTCACCTTTTCCTAAGCTCCAAACAGATCTTCCCAAGTTCCCCTTCTTATATCTCATTTTTTCCCTACTTGAAAGTTACATGACAGTTGTTACTGTCATTCCTGTTCCTTCAATAATATACCTCAAGGATGGTTTTTTAAATGTATACATGTTCTATTATTCTTGCCAAATCTATGCTTACAGTGTATTATCAAAGATAGAATCATGCAAGAGATGTCCTGTTGTGCTCCTTTCAACTGCATGTTGTTCCTTACTTCACACTGAATAAATGAAAACGGGAAAATAAAAGGAAAAAATTGAAGGAAACTGAGTCCCTTAAAGACTGACTTGCCAGAACCAGCAAATCAGCAGCAGAGTTAAAATTAAATATATCTTACTATTATGGACATTCCATTTTATTTTCTAATGCTTTCAGCACTACTCTTCTATTTATCTTTCAAATTAATTTTCTGTGAATTTTTTAGCACTAAGCAATCAAAACCAGGAGTCCTTAGAAAAGATAATTGTCATGCTGTACTTAGAATAAATGACAATTTAAAATTTCTAATTGAAACAACTGAAAGCTAAAAAGGATCATTCGTTATATAAACTCATTATTTTTTTTATTTGAATTTCTTAAATTACACTGCTCAAATATTCTATGTCAAGGATAAGCATATTGTTCCAGCTTAAATACTGAAAGAAAACTGAACACTAAATATTTATTTGCATTGGAGAAATAAATATTCAAAATAATTAATTTAATCAGTGGCTGGCCTAGGAAAACATAGAGTAGGATTAATTTGAGATTTGCTATCCAAAACAACCAGGAGGAAAATTTTAAATTAAAATCTCATTTGAAGTGCTTCACTTATTACTCCAAATAATTCAGTTTAAAATTTTCTTTCTTTATAAATGTAAGCCATTCTATTTTTTTAAATATTATTATTTTCAGTTCCTTGCTTTTAGACTCTGTAGACAAGCAAAGGGAAGCAATATTTCTGAATTATAGTTCTTTAGGACAGGTTTTACTGAGGAAAATAACAAGTTTTCTTTCTATGTAATGATAGATACAGCAGATTCTTTTAAAACTTGATATATGCAGGAGGTTCATCTCTTTATTTTAAAACAAAAATCACAATCTGGCTGTAATCATATCCCATGTAGTTCCAATCAGCAAATGTTCCTACAGGGACTGAAATTGGGTGCTTATTTAAACTTTGTTAACATTGTTAGTCACAATAAGGAGGTCTCTTACTAAAGATTTGAAAAGAATTCGAATCTGTGTCTGTCCAGGTAATGTAGCTTTAGAGTTTTCACACTCTATCAAACAAGTTCTGAATTTCTACTTCAGAACTTGAGCAAGAACACGGAGAAACATTAAAAACTTCCCAGGAGGTATCTGCCTGCATGGATAACATGAATATTTTCTTAATTCAATTTAAGTGCTTGATGGTAGAAACTATGAGTATTCCCAGCTACCTATTCATTCATATAATGAATTTTGTGTGTGATATACCTCTTTACATTTTCAAGTCATGTCTGCACTAAAGCTGCACTAAGCTCTATGCAAGAAAATGATTGAACTTGAACATAAAAGTTAAATATTATTTCCAACCATCTCTCTGTAGATAGCACCCTGATTTGCTGTCTGAAAGATGGCAGCAGAAATTTTCAGAACAAACCTTGAAAGTAAGAGGGGGTAACCAGGTGGCAGAGCAGAAATGAAAATGAAAGTCCCTTTCTTCAAAGACAGTTGTCAGACAACGTCAGCCTACTTTATATACAAATGGAGCTTTGAAGAGTTTAAATTTTCTCTGCCTAATTGGGTGCCAAAGTTCATTATTTGATTAGTCTTTGACAGTTCCAAAATTTCATTTATATATTTATTTATTTCACATTGACTTTTATTTAGAAAGTGCTACAACGAGTTTCCCAGAAAGAACTTCCACCTTTTGTAGTATAAAGATTTATTTTGATTTCTAAATAAATTAGGATAAAGAATGTTTTCATTCATAACTATTGTAAGTTGGCTTTTTTTTTGTTTTTGTTTTTGTTTTCTGTCTGTAGTGACATATTTGAATTGTATTTAAATTCTGAAGTGTCATCGGGATATACTGGGATGTAATTGTATTTGTCATGTATTTTCCAGATGAAAAATGGAGTGGCAAGTGTAAGTGCGCAATGTCTGGTGTGGAAAAGGACTTTAGTTCTGCTATAATATTATTAAACTGAAATGAAAAAAAGCACAGCTTGCAGCTTTAGGTGTCATATAAGCTGGAAATTTTACATTAGCATGTTCAACATACTAAGGAAGAAAAAATCCCTTAAATATTTGAAGCCTCTCTAATACTTACAGTATGTGGAAATATACGTATTAGTTATATCACCATAAATGCCTAGCTGAAGATAAATGCATTTAAGCCATTTTACACACAGTATTTCCCTATACATTCCTACTCTCGCTGTCAGTACTAGAGCTCTGTAATCAGTGATTACAGTCCTATTCTTTTTATATTAAACTGGCTGATACTGTGAACTAATGATACAAATAATGATCTCTAAGTAATATTATTATATGAATATTCTGGAATCAATTGTTATTTTTTTTTCCAAGAGAATAAGATTTCTGAACATTACAGAATTCAACATTTTTGTTTAATCAATACCACCAGCAGGAACTTAGCATAGTTTTAGTAATCATCTGGCTACATGAAAACTTTTACTTAAAAAAGAAACAACAGCAAACATATTAGAAACACTTAAGTGTACTGAATTCAGATTTTAAAATACTTAGTGCACTTCAATTATTTGTCATCAGTGAATTACTCTGCTGTTACATAGAGAACTCATCTCACAATCATTTATTCTATGTTGCATTTATCAAAACTGTAAATGACCAGTTCAAATGAGCTGCTTATTTAGAGGTAATGATTAGTTTACAATGTAATTTTTGCAATCAATATGCAGAGAAGATCAGAAACCTATAAATATATATGCATATATATGTTTTGGGGTTTTTTTTAGTTAGGTTTTTTTGTTTGTTTGTTTAATATCTTGTTTTAAGGGGATGGATAATATTAGAGCAATATGTTATTCTTCAATGTGTATCTTGTCCTGTTTTTTTCACTAGGGTAGAGTGGTTATTGAAATCAGCTACAACTTTGCATCTATGAATCTGAAAGTATTGAATGATTTAATGAGTGTCACATTTTTATAAGTATCCCCATAACTTTATGCTTATTTACAGTAATAGTTAATCTTTCATTTTGTTGAATACTTAATTGCTGAAAAACAATATTTTTAAAAGAGAAATAGAAGTTTTTTGCCCAAACTCAAGACAGTACTGGAATTAAATAAAAATCAGGAGTCTTTTTCTCCTACAACATTAATCTGTAACGTATATAGTGCTAGAAAGAAAATACATGTCCCAGTAGAATATCTTGTAAATTTCTCATTTTGAACCTGTCAGCTTAGGGGCTAACAAATATTTTGAAAATAAATAAATAAGTAAATGTCATGGTTTTATGATTTTTGTTATTGGTATTCCACATCATAACATCATGTAGGGCAGTGTGAGTTTAAGAGTTAAGAGTTAATGCTCCAGCTCTGTGGATCAATAGCTCCAGGTATATGTGTCTCAGAAGAACTGTACCCCAGAGGACTTTGTGTTGCTTTGCATTTTTCCATTTTCCACTCAGAAGGAAAGATAAAAACTGTTTGCGTGACACGAGTATCTTCCCCATTGGGACTGACCCATCAGTGGGTGCTCACTAGCTGTCTTGCCTTCAGCGTTTAGTGTAAGGCCTTCAGTTTGTCAGAATTAACCAGACAAATCGCTCCATCAACTATGAATGGCCATAAATGAATGTGGGGTCAACTCTTTTGAATCCCCAGTCACCCCAGAAATGCAAATTAATTTTGTCCCTTGGTGAAAAGAGGGCGTTAGAGTGCACTGTGCACCGGTGTCCCTTAGTGCCTTATATTTTTGTGGTTCTGATGTGCCAGGCCATCAAATCCACACAGTCCAATACAATAAATAACATTTTTTTTTCCTTTAAGTAAATATCAGTGGTTGAAAGATCTTTCAATTTTGGGTGAGTTAAGATCCCCATTACTGAACTACACAATAATGATTATAATGAATTATTGTGAATAACAATGATGTTTCTGAAATGAGAGTACCAATACTTAAACTGTTTTGGATTAATGAAGTCCAGTTACTCTCATATGTAATTGGCACAAATTTTATTTGTATCTCCTTCTTAATAAGTTTGCTAATGTTATTAGAAAGTAAATAAAACAATCCAGTTGTAAACGAATACAGTATTCAATTATGCCTCAAAACCTTGCCAAACCAGCTTAATGTACAGGTTAGTTCTAAGTCCTATTTATCCATTGAATGCATACAAAGCAGAGCAGTACTCACTTGTGGTTGGATGAAATTGAGAAATCTGCACACTATCTTCCATGTGTGGGAGACAAATAGGGTTATCTGTTTTGTTTGCTTGTTCATTTTCTGTGTTTGACTTACGCTTGGTTTGTTTTGTTTATGGGACATTTTCTTTAACAATGCATTATAGTTGTTTTTATAGAGTAGGTAAAATAGGGATTTCCCTTTGTTTCCACTGAGAAAATAGACTTTGTGTTGTTAATCATCATCAGAAAATAACATAATGATAGTACTATTTATAAGAAGATCAGTGGGAACAATGATAAAATATCTCAAAAAATGTAGAGTAGAAAATGAAGAAAATGTGGTATGAAGTCTGGTAAATAAGTGAATGTCTTATTAAAAAGTAAAATGTGTTTAGGAATAAAAGATGTGTAAAAAAAAACCCAACATAATATTTGGTTATATTTTGAGGTGATTTCTATTTGCTCTGAGAAAAATTTATGGGAACTACAAGAAACATTGGCAAAGTAGGACCTGATGACAACAGAAAATTTCAATTATTGCAATTTGTAGATGTGTAACAAAAACAAGACTGATATCTCGAGATATTCTTGGCATATCTTGGGATAAGCGTCATCAATATTAACAAGATTACATTTTAATTTTCACAGAAACAGGATGAAAAGTAATAAAATTATTTTTAATAAAAGTTGATCCAAAAAAATCTCAAGTTTCTGATTTTATGGAATGAAAAGACTGATAACAGTAAAATGACAATGAACTTAAAAAAAAATGTAGACCTTGGTGTCCTTAGGAAATTAGCTGTTAGGGACTTGGGAAACAGTTCTGAGGGATAAAAGACTGTAGGAGATCTCAACAATACATTTCAATTCAAACACTGCAAACTGTTTCGTGTTAGGAGAAGTAATTATATTAAAAGATCAACCTGGAGATCTTATTTGAAATTTAAAGTAATAAAAAACTACACACAAAATGCAAAAGTGGTGATTAACTCAGGCTTACTTGAATCAAATTTTAAAGTTTGATGAAATCACATTCTAGAAATTAAAAAAAAAAAAAATAAACGCATGATCTAATGTGTATCGAATACATACACATATATATATATATAGAGAGAGAGAGAGAGAAATATAATAGAGAGTTGGTTCTGACAATGCATGGTCATAATGAGTGTTTATTTAGTTCAATGTTCTTCGGCCAGCAGTAGCTAGGAAAAGAAGTTTAATGAAAAGTGATAGCTTAATTCAGCAAGTTAGAATTAAAAAAAATATTTTGCAAGCACAAATCTTATACATACAAAAGGTGGAGAATGAAGTTCTTTCTTTTCTCTCTCTCTCTTTATTTTTATTTATTTATTTATTGTTGTTTGGGTTTTTTGGGGCAATGTATTTTCCCTCAGTATCTCTGAACATTCCATTGAAATAAATTCTAGTATTTCTTTCCTCATTTCAAACTGGTTTCTTAATCAGTTGGCAGGAAATATGCAAAAACCTGACCACAGTGAGAACGGCTCTTCCACTATTCAATTTTTGATGCTTTTATTATTTATAGCAAAAACCTATTGATTGGCTTTCTGCTATAGATTTGTGTTATATCTTGTTAGAGGATATCCAAACTCAACACTAGCATGACTCATAGGAGACACTGTTATGAATTAGGAATTGTCAATCAGATTCTTTTCTTTGTAACATGGTTAACACAGACATTTTTGTATGATCTTGTTTTCTTTACTGCTTTGCTTACCATAGATAGCTTTCCATGATCTTGTTGCTTTTGCAGCCACTGTCATTCCCTCAGTATTTGACTTAGATAAATTCATTTCTTTTTCAGCCTTACTTTATTGTTTATATAAACAGTTTTTAAAGATGTCATAAATGCACAAGTAAAACACTACACTGATCACTCAGAGTCCATGGCAAAAAACACGTAATCCTAAGTAGAGATCATCTAATACCATTCTGGTTGCTACTACTGTTGTTAAATATAATAAAATAAGATCATTTTATCACTTTATCGTGTCCAAAATCAGATTTCTATTACAATCCAAAATGATACACTGAAAATAACTACTGAAATGCCTAACTTATAGACTTCATACTCAGTTTGATAAAACTTTCTCTCACTGAAAACTACTTCTCTTGTGTTGTACAGACTATATGCTCTCTCTTCTGTGTAGTCAGGTTAAAAACATGTTTCCAACACTTTAAAAAGTCTCCATCATAACTTCAGAATCAGCTCAAGACTGTAGTTTCTTCCTCTTTCAAACCTGTACCTTCTATATCTGTAGTCTTCTCTGTATTCTCCAAAGGCTCCATAAAAAGAAATCTGCAACAGTATGAGGAAAAGCAATGTGACCAAACATAATTTCACTGGTTAATGAAACCTTTTCAAAATACACATAAAATGCATGTAGCCACCAGAAGAGTGATGTTTGAAATAACATAGGAATGGTGTAGAGGTTTGTCTGAAACTGGTAAGGAATGCATTGTCTCAAATCAGCAAAAGAGAATCAGCAACACCTTTTGAATTCTCGATAGGGAAGGTCCAGGAATATTGTCTGGTTGAAGACTTGGCTTGGGAGCAAATATTTTCAGCTTGATACAGAAATTTAGGAGATGATACCAATGTATCCTGTAAAGGCAAGATGCAAACGGGCATCTCCCTGCTCCCTCTTATTTCTGAATTTTTTGGCTTAAATTTACTAGGCCTAGAAGACAGGCCTAGTGAAGAGGCTGTCAGTAACCACTACAGAAACATCATTAAAAAAAATCTATTACAATAAAAAACAACCAACAAATAACCCCTCTCAGAAAACAAGAAACCTTTTGTGTACATGGCAAAGTACAGTATGGATGTAACTGATTATACTGCTACAGTCATTTGCCTTAAATTCTTGTTAGCTGCAGCAAGATAAAGACCATATCTTGCAGTGTAGTGAGGACTATTCACTGAGTAATCAGCTCAGAAGTATCAACAGACATATTTATTACAGCATTTGGACTCTGTAAGTCCTATTGTTTTCCACAATCTCAAGCAGATGGACAATTCTAACACATATATTTTGATGACCCTTTATATTAATCCAATTTTAAAAGTACAAAATTTAAATAGCTTTATTCTTCATTTTGATCCAACATATTTATTCACTTTAATATCCTAAATACAATATTTTCTTTCACATTAACATTACTGTTAAACAAATTTCTTTATGAGAGATTATTTATTTAGAGACGGTACTCTAATTTTTGGAGCAAAAAAAAAAATTCCAATTCTGAGGGATTTTGTTTGAATGATAAATTTGAATGGGAATAGCTCCTAGGTAGGTTATAAGGGAGAAAAGGTATGACTGTGAACTTTTTCTTGTAGTCAGAAAAAGTAGGTGCAGCTAAAATAGCTGAAGAGTTTTCATTCGTATATAGCAAATTATCCATAGATTGCATGAAGGGCTGACTAGTTGACAAGAAATATTACTGAAAGAATGTCACAGGGACATTATAGAATGCAAATGGAAGTGTAGAAATTTTATGCAAGTTAAAGAGTCTCTGTTCTCAGAGAATATGAGATTTTCCACTGCTTTTGAAATTTTTTGAAACTGTGACAACTCAATTTCTGAAGAAAAATAATTCATATTTTATTCATCTCTGATAAAAGTCCTACTAATTCAAATAGGGGAATAATATGGCTTTCAGTCATCAAGTTTAGTAAAATTCTAGATAGTCTAATTCCTAATTCTAATACTTCCCAATAAAAGGTTAGTCATTCTCCCAAAATAATATAAATGCAATTAAAATAAAGATTAATATTTCTCTCAGGATTAGATTGCTTAAAGATAATGCAGACAATTTTTTTAAAGGGCATGTGTTCTAGCACACATAACCTGCCAGTGCTCAGAAGAATGTATGGAAATATTGATCTAAACTAATGCATTTTTTTTTCCTCATAAATGTTACTTTTATTCTGATCCCTTCAACAAAAATGCATATACTAACAAATGTATCCTTGCATATGTCATAGTGTTGTGTTCTTTAAAGACATAGACTGAGCCAAATCTATTACCTCACTGACTCTGGATTGCTTATGATCCATATAATGGCAAAGTAAGAAAAAGGTTAAGACGTGTCATTATGAAAGTGGTTAGCATGGCTAACTGTGAGTGAAGGGGGTCAAAACTAGGCAGATAGTCTCTCGCTGAATGTTCTAGGCTGTAAAATACCTGGTATAAAGAAAGCAAAAAATCCATTTTTGGGAAGCAATTATCTAGCAGCTGACTTCTAAAATACAGTCCTATAATCAAAACAATAAAACAGAAACAGTAAATATAAAAGAGAATCATGACTATTCCAACACTACCTGGAGAAGGGAAATGAGCAACATAAAAGAAAGCAAACATCTGAACTCAGAATGTATGTATCCTTGCATTTCTTTTATAACACAGGAAATATTAATAGAAATGTGGAAATCTGAATATTCTTATGACTACAGTGGAGATGTATCATGTGGAAAGAGTAAACTGAAGTTCTGCTTCTGAATATTAGATTCAGTTAAATGTTAAGTTCTTGATTATTTAATTTAATCCAAGGGATATGAACTTTGAATGGGAAACACAGTTCAGTGATTAAGCTAGGTTTCTTTTTTTTTCTCAATGCAGCATAAAATACGGCTTATATGATAATCCTAACTGTGAGATATAATAGTAGAAGATGCAGCAGCTTAATTTCATTAGTATGTGAGATTGGATAACAAAATAATAAATGTATTGACACGAACAATATGATTACATTTATTAGAAAAACTCATTTTATAGTAAAACTAAATAAGATTTGTGTATATATAGCTCTTATTGTAATTTACTAATTTACTGATTTATTCTTTATTTTGTTATGCCCTTGTATTTGAGGTAAATTTTATTTTCTGAGAGAAAGATGAAGAATGAGAATATGAATACCTGTGGGTTTTGTTTAGAACATGACAAATTATTTTATAATCAACCAAATTTTGTTCACTGAAAAAAGACCTGATACAACATACTGGTGACTGAAAGTAACTTACACATTTCCATTCATTTATACACTTTTCGAATTTTCCTCAAAGCTTGATATCACTGAAAAAGAAAAAACAAAAACAAACAAACAGAAACAAAAAAAAAAAAAGTGGTAAAGAGAAAGGTTGTTCAAAAGAAAAATTAACTCAAAGCAGAAAAAACAAAGGGAGAAGTGGGGGGGGGGCGGTGCGGGAAGTGAGAGGGGAACAGTGAGATGAGAAAAATTTCCATGTAGAATAATAATTTTCTTTGAAATCTATATCTGCTACAATGCTTGGATATTAAAGCTAACATACCATTAATGCATATTATAATGGGCTAAACAAAAATATATATCTATTGCTTAAAATAAAGCAAAGTAAAGCAAAGTAAAGCAAACTGAATAACATGCAAATGATGGAGTCTATACCTTGTATCTTATGAACGAAATATAAGTGAGGCTGTAATCTGTCTTACATTCCACTTGCACACGTACAGTATGTCAAGAAGAGCAAAGCTATGACAATACTGTCTACATAGTCATTTTATCTCTGTTATTGCATTCTGGGCGTCAGAAGTCTGATAATGTCAGGTTGGATGGTGCCTGGGCAGCCTAGGTGGCAACCTAGGAGGGACTTGGAGCTGAATGATCTCCAACCCAAACCATTCTATAATTTTATAATTCTAAGATTCCAAAATAATATAAAGTGATTTTTCAAGCTGAAGACAAATGAAATGGTTATAGTATCTAGAACAATTTACTAAGAAGTATAATTCTGTTCCTTTTCTGACATTTGAAAGATACTCTATAATTGGCATTTAGCACTTATATAGTAATGAGAGAAATTTCTTTACTAACTCATGGCCAAGGTTAGTCATACATCAAATACGAAAGTAATCAGTCATATCTTTAACATTTTGTGTGGTACATGGCACTAATCCCAATATAGAATCGTATTTAACAAAATCTTGCAGCTCACAAAAGAGTTTCTGTTAAATAGTTAAAGTACAATAAAAAGGTAAGTTTTCTACATATCTTGTTAACCCTTTAGATTCCTGAAGTTAGAGAATTTTTAAATTAATTTTACTTGTGCAAATATTATTGCTTTTATTAACATATATATAAATATTTGCCAGAGTTGGAATGCTATATGCACATTTTGTTGAAATTACTTTTGTGTTGTGGTATCATTGTTTTGTTTTGTTTTGTTGTTCTTTTTTGTTTGTTTGTTTTTGAATGTTATTTTTTTCTTTTATTACTATTCTTTTTCTAGTTTCAAGTTCATGATGCAAATTTTAAATTGTCTACTTCCTGCCATAAAGCAGAAAAGAAAAAAAGCATCTTAAAATTCCAGGCAACATTATGTCTAACACATTGATCATCAGTGATTCTGTAAGGCACTTTTAGAAACTGCAGCACAGTTTCATCATTTCCTGTGGTTGCACTGGGATAGAAATTTTTCCTGATTATGCTATCCTATAAAATTGTTGGCGTGCTTTTTTAAATAGGTCTTAAATTTCATTCAGGAGAAGTCTTTTCCTCAATACCAGGAAAAGTGACTTCATGACACTCTATAATTTCCTCAGAAAGCTTTCTGAAAGTAATTTTTAACACATTTTGAGCATCTTGATTTAGAATTTCTTTGGAAATACAGGATTATAGCATTCTCATTACAGAGAATCACTTCTGTTTTTTTTTCCTCACACTTTATTTTCCTTTAAAATATGGAGGTTGTTATGTGGCAGTATGAATACTATGTATCTTTCAGCTTCTCAGCTAGATAGCAACATCTTAACCAAAATGCAGAAAACATTTTGTAAATGGGTCTGTGTGATCTTACTTTACAAAGCAGAGTGAAATTGTCTCTGGCCACAATGCTCTATCACAGATGACATCATATACAACATAACCAGAACTTTCAATATTAAACCATACATTTGATATCTGGAACATTTGTGATAGGACAAAGCCTGGATGTTTGTTGATCATTTGGGTACCAATTCTTCTGTTGTAACAAAGATAATAGATGTCTAATTCTATACTGTGTCTGAAAGGAAAATTACTATTTCTGAAATTATAACAATCAAATAGACTTCCTGATCTGATAAGCAGGGAATCTAAAGTAGAGAATCCAGATCTCTGGGCTGAGGCCATCGAGATGAAGTTCAGCAAGACCAAATGCTGGGTCCTGTCCTTTGACCATAACAACCCCAGGTAACACTATAGGCTTGCAAAGGATGGAAGACTGTATACAAGAAATGGTATTGGCTGATGTTTGGCTAAACATGAGCCAGCCATGTGCCCAGGTAGACAAGAAGGCCAGTGGCATCCTGGCTTGTATCAGAAATCATGATACTAGCAGGAGCAGGGAAGTGATCATCCTTCTGTATTCAGCTCTGGTGAGGCTACACTTCAAGTTTAGTTTTGGGCCCAGACTACAAGAAAAACATCGAGGCCCTGGAGAGCGTCCAGAGAAAGGCAGTGAATCTGGTGAGGGGTCTGGAGCACAGCTGTTATAAGGAACAGCAGAGGGAGCTAGAACTGCTCAGTCTGGAGGAGAGGAAGCTCAGAGGAGGTCTTATCACTCTCTACAACTTGCTCAAAAGAGGTTGTGGTGAGGTGAAGGTTGGCCTCTTCTGCAACAAACCTACTGATAGGTCTAGAGGGAATTACCTCAAGTCATGCCATAGGAGGTTCCGGTTGGATATTAGGAAAAATTTTGTCTCTAATAGATTGGTCAGTGTCAACGGTTTACGGGCAGGTTCGGCCCGGTTCCGTGACTATTGGTGTGGNCTCCCCCTCTGAGCGTAAATACGTAAGAACGCAAAGCATCGCAAAGTCCTCTGGGGAATGTAGTTCTTCTTCTCTTCTGAGACAGATATACCTGGAACTATCGATGATCCATGGAGCTGGAACCTTAACTCTTTAACTCTAAATGCACTACATGATGTTATGATGTGGAATACCAGTACCAAAAATCATAAAACCATGACAGTCAGGTTCTGGAACAGGCTGCCCATGGAGGTGGTTAACTGGAGGTGTTCAAGGAAAGATTCAATGTTGTGCTGAGGGACATGGTTCAGTGGGATAATATTGGTGTAGATGGATGGTTGGACTAGATGATCTTGGAGCTCTTTTCCAAACATCTTACTCTATGGATCTAAAATAAGGATCATCTTCAATGGGGGTGAAGTCTCCCGTGTAAGATAGAAGAGAAAAAAGTTGCCTCGTGCTTCTTTCAGAATGCAAATTGCTGTGAACTTCTTTTGTAGGGAAAGTAACTGCACAGTACATTATGAAAAAATAATAAGGTTTTACTTTTAATAGTAACTTTCTTTCAGGGACTGCAATAACTTTAATGCTGGGTGATGACATTTCATGGTATCTTTTCTAGATTCAGTTATTTGCAGAATTGAGTGACAGGAAATATAGTTGCAAGATTGCTGCAGAGACCAAGAAAAGATCCTGGGAAATCTGAGTCTGTATTTTCTTGGAGGGTTTTTTTTGTTTTGTTTAGTTTTTGTTTGGTTTTATTTGTTGGTGCCTTGATTCCTTTCTTTATTTATTTGGTTTTTTTTCTTTGCTTGTCCTACTTTATTTACTTATTTATATATTGATTAAAAAAACTTTTAATTTGAACATTAAATGTCTTAATAATTTTTTTTTCTTCATGTTAACCGTATGATGTTTGCTGTGAGCCACAGGCTGTTCTATGCTTGAATATTGGTGCTTTATGTAGCACTTACTGCATTTGCATTTATTCCTTTGATCTTTAGACTAAGTAGCTCCTACTCCTTCAGTCACTTTCTCAACATCGTACTAGCCATGCACTCAGTCTGTTCTTTTGTCCTCCACCACTCTTGCTGAAGTGTCCAACAGTGATTCCAGATGATGTGATTTGAATATTCATAGAAATGATACAATTTCATTTCTACAGTATGCTTTCACATTTTTACAAAAAGCAAACCCCTGTGGTCAACTTCATTTGTGTACAACTAAACCTCCTAAATGTCTTTCTGTTAAACGGCTGCCTAGCCAGCTGTTCTAATTCGCTTCTTCCCCTCTTTGCATGACACCGTTCACTTTTCATATAAGGAAATGAGATAGCATTGGCAGGATTTATTCTTTCCCGATAAGTTTCTGCTGTCAATGATTTCCTTCTTTTCTCTTAGGAAGTGTTCTCTTAAAAATGTTTGCTACATTTGCCAACATCGGCAATTTTNGTGTAGGTACATACTTTTATAAAACTACTAGCTTAAAATAATAAATATGTTTATATAAGTATATATAGTGCCCAGTCTTGAATCAGATGCCTTGATTTAAGAATTTATGACCAGATTATATATGTATCAGTATGTTAAGAAAAAGACAGTAGGAGGATAACCAGAGGAGAAATACATACTAACACTTCACAGGAGATCCAAGGAATTATCTATGCTATGTCTAAAGAGTGAATGGTGTACATAAGGACAAACTTCTGTCCTGGAGTTTCCTTCTATTATCCTATAAAAGGCATTGAGGAAATGAAAAAAAATCCAGTCTATATATTTGGTTTAGGAGGGAAGTAGGGGGTGGAGGGGAAGAAAGGAAAAATATGGAGGTAAGCTAGTTTCCCTAGAAGAGGGAACTGAAGGAATTCAAAATATGACTTAGATTTGTTGAGATTTCCAATACTACTGGTGCTATTAGTGCTGTCTAATACTACTGCTAACAAAATTCACCAAAACTTAATTTGAGATAGAGTTTAATGCATATAGTAAATGCTTAGAACGTTATTAACAAGTAGAAAGAGCTTACATCAATTGTGGAATAAAATATAGTCATGCACAGAAAAAAATATTTATATATTTACTTAAAATATTTATATATTTACTTTGTCCTGATCAATAGCTCCTGACTTTGTCTGTTTGTTTGTTTGCCTGTTTCCGTTCTAATCAGCATCATATTACTCAAAAAATAATGGTATTTATGCATGTGAAATATTCTCTAATTACTACATGTGTCACAAGGGCTAAGAGCAATGGTAGAACATCTGTGATGGAACCAATAGAATATTGCAAAAAACCTGCTTGGCCAGCTAGTGCTTTTTCTCTCTTTATAGCTGAATAAGCTCATTATATAAACACATGGGATGATATTAAGCATAGGAATGGAAGACTGAATACTAAGAAAAATTTCCGAATATGATGATTCGGTTAACTTCCTGAGGGAAATGTGAAATATGTGTAAGTAGACCAGATAAATATGGTAAATGTGTTTTGGAACACATTTGATATTTCCAAGAAGATCAGATNGCATTTGCATTTATTCCTTTGATCTTTAGACTAAGTAGCTCCTACTCCTTCAGTCACTTTCTCAACATCGTACTAGCCATGCACTCAGTCTGTTCTTTTGTCCTCCACCACTCTTGCTGAAGTGTCCAACAGTGATTCCAGATGATGTGATTTGAATATTCATAGAAATGATACAATTTCATTTCTACAGTATGCTTTCACATTTTTACAAAAAGCAAACCCCTGTGGTCAACTTCATTTGTGTACAACTAAACCTCCTAAATGTCTTTCTGTTAAATGGCTGCCTAGCCAGCTGTTCTAATTCGCTTCTTCCCCTCTTTGCATGACACCGTTCACTTTTCATATAAGGAAATGAGATAGCATTGGCAGGATTTATTCTTTCCCGATAAGTTTCTGCTGTCAATAATTTCCTTCTTTTCTCTTAGGAAGTGTTCTCTTAAAAATGTTTGCTACATTTGCCAACATCGGCAATTTTGGTATCAAGAAGTTATTTTTTTTAATGTGAATTTACCATATTTGTACATTTGAAGTCTCGCAGTATACACAGAAACACTGCAGATAAGCATGAATTGGCTTCTTACTGAAACAAAGATCAAAATCAAATATTAAGGCAACATATACATTGCTACACTTGTAATATGGGAACCTTTCAACATCTAATTGCACTTACACATTCTTTACTTAGAATCAGCAAAGTTTGAAAGTATTTTTTAAGTAAAACATAGTATTCTAGAATCACATTAAAGATGGATCCAATAAAGCACACTGAAATTCAGTTTTTCCCTCTTTGTGCTGTGTCATTAATTAATGTAAACATACCCAGTGATAAAACTGATGTTAACTGAGTTCCAGGAAAAAGTAGATGGTGAATTGGCAAAATTTTCTGATGGCATAAAACCATTCAGCATATCCAAAGATACAGCTGTTTGCCATGAATTAATATCTTACAGTCTGACTTTGTAATAAAATGGCAAATGAAGTTCAATGTCAATAAATACAAAATGAAAAAAATGAATCANACTTTGTCTGTTTGTTTGTTTGCCTGTTTCCGTTCTAATCAGCATCATATTACTCAAAAAATAATGGTATTTATGCATGTGAAATATTCTCTAATTACTACATGTGTCACAAGGGCTAAGAGCAATGGTAGAACATCTGTGATGGAACCAATAGAATATTGCAAAAAACCTGCTTGGCCAGCTAGTGCTTTTTCTCTCTTTATAGCTGAATAAGCTCATTATATAAACACATGGGATGATATTAAGCATAGGAATGGAAGACTGAATACTAAGAAAAATTTCCGAATATGATGATTCGGTTAACTTCCTGAGGGAAATGTGAAATATGTGTAAGTAGACCAGATAAATATGGTAAATGTGTTTTGGAACACATTTGATATTTCAAGAAGATCAGATATCCTGAAGGATCTTCTCTATCTCTAATTTTGTGATCAGAAGAAACTGATAACATAACATTCTTGAACCATTCTTCAAGACCTTCTGCTACTGCAACATGTATTTTGTTGTTTGAACCCTGGTAGAACAGGCCAGTCCATTGATCTGCTAAGAGCCAAAGGATAATGAGGTTTGAGGGAAAATAAGACAGGCAGCACTAAGATCAGTGTAACTGTTCATGCCTGGTTTGCTAAACCTTCTGAAGAGATAGCTACTACAGTTAACATCTCTGCTCTGCAAAGACAGTAGAACACGAGAGCAGAAGAGCACTGTGATGGAGCAAGTACAGACTAAGGGATCAGAAAAAAATATAAGTATTAATGGAGGATGTCCATGTCCTTTAATGTCATGATTTTGGTAGCTAAGTACTTGTTTTACCCTGAGGGACCTTTTGGAGATGGTGGATGAACTCATCCTGTCTTCTTAAATGTGGAAATTGCAGTTGAAATTACTTTTATATAGGGAAGAAAAGTACAGGATACAAATATGGTAATCTATAAAGCTCATAGATAGATCAATGTAACTGAAGTTCTTGTAAGAAAACTACAGGGGAAAAGGGTCAAGAAACAAGGTTTTGATCTCAACTTTCATGGATGCCAATTGGGCCAGGGTGAGAAGGGGCACTTCTTGAAGCTGCCAGCTGCTGCAAGCACAAATGCTCCCTCTCTCACTATGAAACTCTTGCTTTGTAACTGAGCAACATAAATTCATTATTTTCATGTTCTAGAATCTCCTGTTTATGAGATGCAAATATTCTAAAAAGCATTTTATTTTCAAGCGTAATGAGACGTCAGTGACATTCATATAACCTATGTACTGGTTACCTTTAACAGATCAGATTAAAAGGGATCTTTTTCAGGGAACAGATGGATGCAGGTAGTCTGAACTCTTCTTCTCTGACAAATTATTTAACTTTATCCTTTGGACAAGTCTAATCCACACTTACAATTGGAAGATCTGAAATAGTTATTACTACAGCATTTGTACCTTCTGTTTCTGAGGGTTGGATAATGTTCTCTGTATCACACTCATTCTCATACCTATTTAAACATTCTGGGAAATAACTGTCCTATAACACCTCTTCTCCTCATTTTGCTCTTCTATTTTCTTGTTCCTTCCTTATACTGATTTTTTCCCCAAAGTAGTTTCAGAAGGAAAGTCATAGGTGACAATAAATATGGTATGTAGGATATATATATTGAATGAGACCTTAGATATCTTAGTTACAATTTCACGGTATTCTAAGAGGATAGTTATGTAAATGGAAACACAACTTCTTTCATATTTCTCGAGTTCTTTCTCCCAGATCATTTTAAAATAATATAAATAAACTTCATGTTGTGCATCCATGAGCTGCGTTGTGGTAAGCTAACACTAGAGATTTTTTAGCTTGAAATTCATTGTTTTGTCAAGCAGAAAGATATTTTTATTTAACACAGAAAAACAATTGGATGCCTGAGGCACCTGTGTTCTATCCTCATCTGTCATTAATTTGCTGTGTCTTAAGCAATTCACCAAGACCAAACTGTTTATGTTCAATCAGCTAAATATATGTGAATAAACAGACTGATTTTGGAATTCTTTTGAAGAGTCTATGGGTGTTTAATATATCCAAAAATCATATGTCATCACTAAGTGCTTTCATTTGAATCAATGTGCCTATCTTCCCTTCTTTTGAAAAGCTGAGACCAAAGATTTTGAATTTTTGAATGCTTGGTTTCAGCATTTTTTTAATTTATTTATTTTCAATGGTTATAGAATTTCCTAGTCTGCTTTAAGAGACGCTCAGCTTTTTATAGAATTTTAATAGTTTTTGATAATATTATGTTATAAAAACAAAATGTAATAGTATTCATGGAGAGAGAAAACATACCGGGGTATAGAAAATAAGGAAAAAGGTCACTGTGCTGTCTTTCTTCCAGTTCAATCTACTCCCCTTCTGCAAAATCAGGAAGGAACTCCCATCCTGTTTCATGATCCTGCTTAGATCTTCTTAACTGAGTTATACGTTGAATTAGAGCATCACGATATCAATCATTTTTGACCATTTCACTCTCATCTTCTTGATCTTCTACATTACATCTTTTTATTCCTTTGAACAGTGTTATAAGCCTAGAAATTAGCCCAAGTTATTGGGTTTTTTTAACTGAAATCTAATAATTTGTACAACATTTATTTGGACAAGATAACAGAGTTTGAACAAGTCTTTCAGATACAGGATACTATACTCAGATTCCCACTACTACCCTAAAGTCTGCATGCTTTTGAAAGTATTTTCTAGGATGAGCTGTATTTTAAATGATGATAGTAAAATATAAGAATTATCTCAAAGCTTGGATTCATTCTGCTGATGTTACAAACCACGAAATATGAACACCAAACCTGAATTACACTAGTGTAAGGGGAAGCCAGTAACTAAGTGCTGATTGCACAACCTGTACTCTGGTTAGCACAAACAGATGGGATTAAAAATCCTCTGCATATATATACTCCAAGGAACAGATGGATATGGGTAGTCAGATCCCTTTTCTATGACCCTTCAGCAATTTCACATCTCCCACTGTGAAATTAAACTGACATGACCTTTTGGGGTTGATCCATTCTTCTGCAAGCCGCTATTTGTATCCTCTGTCTTGAAAATGTTTTCTGGTGCATCAGCTGGTTTTACAAAGAAACGAAGGTGTTTCCACTGACAGGAAACTTTAAAACACATTCACCCACATTCATGGTAATATTTTTGTATAGTTGCAGCCAAATAAATATAGTCAAAATAGTCTAACGGCACATCCGTAAAAGAGATTTTCTTTTTCTTTTTCTTTTTCACTTTTCCTTTTTCTCTAAATTAAACACTGTAATTTTTTTACTTTATACTTACCAAGTCCCCTATTATCAAGTCCCCCTCCCCCCCAAATAAAATTTATTTAGAACATGATATTGTCCAAGCCTGATATATCTTTCAATTAAGAAGCTGTAAATCAGATGTAGATGTAATGAAATGACTGTGGGAATAAAATATTATTAAAAATAATATATTTCCTTCTTAGCTGAACCTTATCCATCATCCTAGATAGGGAATTTTCCTTATATCTTTTTCTGTTGTATGTATCTCAATTCTTTTGTAATAGGAATGTAGATTACAATATGTAATCTAAGTTTGACCATGGGCTTTACAGTAGATTTTTCAAAACTTCTTTTAAAAAATGCTGTTTCTCAAACTGTATATTGTCTTCTTCAATTAGATTGCATATTATATAAGGAACCCATTTCGTTATTTGATGGTTTTTTTTTTTTCCTGTTTGTTTCTCTTTGTTTTTTTTGTTGTTTTTTTCCCCAAAGGAAAATGTCTTTTAAATAAATCAGATGAAGGTATGTATTTTTTTCTTTTTTTCTTATGTCACTATCTTCCTACTTCTTGGTTTGTCTTTTATTAAAATCTGTTCTGTTTGAATTTGGTCACTGTGACCAAATCATTCTGGAACCACAGTGTTGAAAAGATCATTATTCAGTGAGACAGTTCCATATTCTTAATGAAGTAGTATTTTCTACATTTTCATTCATTTCTTCCTGTTTCTGGAAGCCAAGACTTACAATTCTAAGTATCATAAAGCTTAGCTTACACATTCAAGACTACTAATTTCCTTGAAATTTCGAACTGATCAAGTAAAAAACAGTGATGTTGACAAAGATCATTGAAAATGACATGGTCACCTTTGAATACTTAATTATGAGAAGACTTGTGTGAGATTTCTATTAGTTCTGGAGAGTCAACTCTAAGATATAACTTCATTCTATTCTTTTAGAATTAGGAAACTAATAGTCTCCTTCATTGTGCAATTTGAAGAGCATGAAAAAACATCTAAAAATCCATTTTAAAAATGTTAAATGATTAATGGATAGGATAGAGAAAAACCATTTAAATCCTGAAATTATACACATTTTGAGTTTGTATAATGTCTGAACCACTGATATTCAGGATTTTGAAACTTGCATATCTGTTGACTTGGAAGTTAAATGATTGCTTCTGATTTAACCTTGACTAAGAAATAATATTTTTCTTCATTTGTATTCACCTGCTAACTCACATGTTAAGCAACCAAGAATTAAAGACCTAAATCTTATTTAGAATTGTGAATGAAACATTAATAAGTATACAACTAAGACTTAAAATATCTACTTCCACCTCTTAGTGTAAATGGAGCATTAATTCCTGTTCTATTCTGTTGTTTTTTTCTTTTGTGTTTTCGTGGATTTTTATTTTATTTATTTATTTGGATGCACTTTATTTATTTCATAGTATCTCATGTGGCTTCTGAGAAGTTTTGAAAAGTTTGTTTGTTTTTTTCTCCATGTAGCCACCTCAGGCTAGAGTCCTCTTAAAGGAAATCATCAGTCTCCTAAGAGGTAGCACAAGGTACTTCATGGTAATATGCAGATGGCATTTACAAGCTAATTCTAAATACTTAGACAACTCATGTTGATTTGCTTCACTTCTGTTAATACATTGTGGAAACTGAGACAATTTGGGCTAAATATATTTTATACAGAAGATGTATGTTGCCACCTAATTTAGTGAATTAAAGCCCAGAGCTCTAACTGGGTCACATATGCAATTTGGTAAAGATAGGGGAAATCCAAACTACAGGAAAGCTCAAGGCATCACCACTAAATGACTTCTTTCACTTCTTTCTCCCTAACATGTTCTCATTTGAAGTGAGTATGTAACAACAGAGCTGTTTCTCCGTATTGCTATCTTTGGTTGGTTAAGACCATCTGGTTCATCTTCTAGTTGATAACAAACCCAAGGGATACATTCTGGTTGGTGACAAAGAGAGAATAGAGACAGCTAAGGATGAGACTGATCGCTGTATTTTAAGCAGGAGTCAGGAAACATGAGGCTTCTTTAGTTTTTTTCTGTGAATTTGAATCAATTATTTCTGATTTGTTTTGTTTTGTTTTTTCCTCATGTCCTCATAATAGGATAATGCTATCAAGTTAAAAAAGGCACCAGTTATTGCATGTGTAAAATCACATGCTTTTGTTGACATACCTGTGGTAGGCTTTATCCAGTCCATTTAATAATTTTATTTGACACACAGTTAGGAGCTAGTGTTGTCATTTTATGAACTTGTTTTTTTGTTCCTCCATACTAAATATGTACCTTATGAACTAAAGGAGAAAATTATCTTTGATAGATGATTGCAATCAGTATTATGGTATATAGTTTTGATTAATCAACAGAGTTTGATTAATTTTGATGTTTAACAGAATAATCCAGTAGTAAAGAATATGCACTAGGTTATTTACAGTTCCTCCACACACTTAGCTGTAGCTTTCCTACACTTTGTCGTGAAAAGTTAAATAAGACATGACACTGTATAGTGAATTCCACATCAGTAACACATTTATCTCTATAGATATATTATATGCAATGACTGTCAGCTGCTTGAGATCTCCAGAATATTTCCCAATTATTTGTATGTTTCATTTCATTTTGTGATTATTATATTCAGTAACTTTCTGCCTTTTTCAACCTAGAGTGCCATTTCCGCAAGAATAATACTTTGTGTGACTTTCTGTTGTCAAGTGTTACGTCCTCTTGACGGTCTATTAGTTTATGTATGCTTACTTGAGAGTCATTTTGAAGTGGAAGTCATTTCTCCACGTTCAGTGGTGTAGATATTCCTGTACTTCCTTATGTTTGTCAAAGGACTTGGCAATTATATATTTAGTTGGTCTTCCAGCATCATTTCATATTAGTATGATCTCTTCTTTCACAAACAGGAGAACTATGCATATCTTAAGAGACTGGGAGAAATGATACTGGGTGATGAACACTGCGTATGATTGGAAGTTTATATTAAAGAGGTGAAAGAAAAAAACACATAAATTTACGATGGGCCACTAACTGTCATCAAAATCAAACCAGCTAATCCTGGCATTCACATCAATTTGAGAATAACCTCCAGAATTATTTCCTATACATAACAAACAGTGGAGATATCCAAATCTGGAGGTGATACAGATCATAACAAGTCAAGAAATACAATTTCAATTACAGTATGTGTTAAACTCACATCACAGATTGCATTTCTTTCTCCTGTATTCTCCTGAGTTACTTATGTGGCAGTAATTATGTGAAAGGTCTGTATTCCAGTGCCGAACAGAATCACATCTACCTGTGACAACAGACACTGATAATGCGTTACATTCTCTTTTATTGATGGAGATTACATTTTGTGCTGTATATTTAAGCAGAATTGCCAGGGTTACAGAGAATAGGAAAAGTGATAAACATACCTTTCAATCACTTGTGCATGCCTGGGTGAATGCAGGGCACTGAGCATCTGCTTTAAACAAGAAAGACACTTGAAGGCTATTATAAAAACACTATCTAATGCTCCTTTCTGGCTTCAGTATTTAGTCTTGCATATAGACGTTCTCATTTCTATTACACATATCTAGAAAAAGCATGCTGAAAGTCTCTCATGGTAATATCACTATTTGTAATTATGTCTTAGTTGAAAATTTCTGTATGTTATGCATAAGGGCCAGCATATGATGACAACCTGAAGCATACCTTAAGTTCCTGTTGGTGTATACACAACCAAGAACACTGAAGGTCAAGAACAAACTGAGCAGCAGACATGAGATATGAAATACATTGTAAGATTTATTAGTATTGTGATAGTAGCAAGGAGCATTCCAGACAATACGGGTAAGAAAAATTTCAAACAGTTGAGTAGATATTCTTAGCAATAAATGCTGACTTACTTTGCTCATGGCTTTTGACTGCAGCTCTTGCATGTATATAAAGAAGACTGCACCAAAGAATAAGTCTTGCCTGTATTTCTCAATGTTAGAAAAATTAAAAACCTAATAGTCATATCTAACTCCACAGACAGAAACATGCGTTTGAATGCCTCTGTATGGCCCTCTCTGAGGTTTGCTTTTGTTCCTGTTGACCTCAAGTATTTCATGTGATGATACTGATGACTATCATTCCCCACTTCATGTTCCAAGGTCTCAATCAATGCACTCACTCCTCAGAGTTATTTGGACACTCAGAGATGCTTTTCAGTTCAAGAGAGCAACATGGAATTCTTGACTGATCAATATAAACTGAGGAATGATGTTCTAATTTCAGTGTCATCATAGGTGGGACATTTTTATTCTGGATATTAAAAAGTTCTATAGATTTTCTTATGATCTGCAAAAATTAAAGGATGACTACATTAATTTAGAAAAGTAAAATCAGGACTTTAGAGACTGTGTCTAGTTTTCTTAAAAACAAACACATACAGTTTCAGTACTTAACAGCTCAATATACCTATACATATTCCAAAACATAAAAGCCTCAAACTTAGCTCCTTTTAAGTCAGATCAGTAGAGATTATGAGAGAGTTCAAAGTGATCTGATTTAAGAAAATAATTCTAGACAAAGTGTCCAAGATCACCTTGCTAATTAAATGGGCTACCTTTAATAGAAAATAAATCCACAGAAACATTTAGATATGCCTTCTATACTACTCATGGAGCATGGAAGGCTTTTTTTCTATGATTACCCAAATGAATTATAAAAGAATACTTTTATGTTCATGTGACTCCCTAAATATTTTTAATGCAGTATTCTTTTGAATCAGTAAGTTTTAAATGTACCAAAGAAGTAGAATAAGCCACATATTTTACCAAAAGGAGAGTTTGCAATTCATATATGTCTACTTTAAAAATTCACTTAAAATATTTCCATTGGTTTTAAAATGTGAACTAAGATCCTGTTTTTATTCAGTTAAATAGACCTTGTGAAAAAAAGAAAAAAATAGGTCTGAATGCCATGTTAGACATACTATATTAATGCAGACTTTCCTGTTAAAGTCACCATTTAATATGGTGTATGTCTTTCCCTCTCCCTTCTCCATTTATTTTTCTTCACTCTGTGTCTATATTTCCATAGTTAAATCTCTACACAGCACTATTCTCAGTGGAAAGCTACAAATGTAAACTCTGTTTTGGGGCTAAACATCATTGAAGACCATGCAAAGGTAATCATTGCAATACAGATTCACTTTTTTTTTTAAAATGGAACTATACTCCTCTTTCTCTCCACTCTTATATTCAAAGTGAAAAGTGTTATAGTAGTTACTAAAATGTTAGGATATTAAAATGACAATACAGCCTTGAATCCAAAAATGGTTTACTTGAGAAAGCATGAAATAACTTTTATTATTTCTTGCATGTCTTGAACTGTAATAGTTAAATAGAATATCTGTTATAGTTAAATTTTTATTTCTGTATCACTGCTTACCATAATTCTCTGAAGAATTCTGAGCTATGCAGTGATTAAAAAATATGAGGCTTTTAGTGAAGCCACACAGTGGGAAATAAAGGTAATAAGAGAACAGTTAGATCCACATTCACTGTGGCTCTTGTTAGTCTTAATTAGAGACAACTAAAAGGCTTCATTTTTAGTTCTCAAACAGTTGGCAAAGCAGGGTCTAGTCGTTTGAAGATGAAGTGGTTCAAGGACTTCCTTATATCTGCTTATTTTCCTAAATGAACAGAGAGATGAATGAAGNAAGTCCCACGTTGGCTGATGTCATGAAAGTGTTTGGAATCCAAAAAATTCTTAAAAAAAAAAAAAAAAAAAAAAAAGCAACTCATAGACTTTTTGGATATTATTCACTAAAATTGAGAACTGTGCATTTTAAAATAACTATGGTAGAATTTCTAAAAGAAAATGACATTGAATTTAATTTCTGCAAAACTTGTATGTACTGTTTTATTGATTAGAAGCTGTATTTTCCATTGATTTTTAAATGTAAAACAAGTATCTAGCTCACAATCAGATCACTTTTCTCAGATGTATAGTTGTTATTATTAAACTACTGGACAAATGTATCTACATAGCTTACAGCAAGGAGATGTTTTACTGCTTGTAAAAAACACATTGAATATTTTTTTCTTCTTTAATTCACCTCTGGACATTTATTGCAGTATAATACTATCCCACCACAGTCTTTGTTTAATGTAAAATGATCAAGACCTTGAATAATTAACTCTGACACACACTAGGTATCCTTTCTAAATATTGCTTTGATTAGTTTCATTTTTCTCAGATGTGTGTGTACATATTAAAGAAAGATGAACGCAACAGCAATGTAGCATCAAAAATTCCTATTGGTGTTCTATACAGTGTAGCTATTAACTTTGTTATTAACTTCCTTTAGAGGAAGTGCCTTCGTCGTTGCATGTTATTTTCTAGAATTACAGTTACCTTCCCAATGATTCCTGATAATAAGCCTGTGATTGATATCCTTAGTATTTCTTTTCCAGCATACTTCCAGTTCATTGTCTCAAAGCAATATTTCAGCTTTGTTGTCTTCAGGTGCTTGACTTCATATACGTTATCTTCATGCCTTTACCTGTTGTCTGTACAGTATCAAATCAAGGTTAACTTTTTTTGGCACAGGCAGTACTTTAGCAGTTTGTTTTATTTGTACTCCTGGCCTTTGGGAAAATGTCATTAATGAAAATATGATGAAACCAAGCACAGAAGAGGATGTCTATGAACTGAAAGTAAAGATCTTTTGTCCTCAAAATTGAAAGCTTTCATAGATGCTTGGACAAACAAAACAGAGTTGAATGAATTGATAGTCAGCGACACCACCCCAGAAAAGAATTTGTGTGATCTTAGTTTCAGTAAATAAAACATAGTACACTTCAGTCATTACTTTATTAGATCATTAATATATTATACTTCTTCACACAATTTTTTTTTTATCAATTTACTTCTGTTAAATAGAAACAAGAATATATTCTTACCTTTTCTGTTGTTCCACCAGTCTTTTGAGTTCAAAACAGGAGATCAATTTGCAGATCACTTTTGTTGTTTTCTTATACAAACATTAGCCAATGCTCTATCTGAGTTAGTGGGGGAAAAAGAGTACATTGCCCTCCAGGCAAGAAATACACACAGATATGCAGCATGATGAATTCTAAAACACTACTGCATCTAGAAATGGAGGACATTTTTTTTAGTGTTTCCCTCTATTCTGCCCTTTTGAGATGCATTTGGAGTATGCGTACAGACCTAGGGCCCTCAATACAAGAAAGGTATGGAGCTGTTGAAGAGAAAAAGAAAATATAATCTTAACTCTGCAAGAAACATGTTTGAAAAACCTTATTCTGGATTTCCATGATTCAGAAAGTTATTGAGGACATAGAAAATTGTTGCTGGAATGTGCATATCCAATCCAAAGTTGTGCCTGAAGAAGTAAATGTTAATTGTATATATAAACAAGAAAATAACACATAGACTTCTTTCTTTAGTCTTACAATATTCTTCTCCACTGTCGTATACAATCTTGCTATCATTTAAATAATTAGATGATTCATGTTCAGAAGGAAGTCATCCCAGCAGGCAGACTTTTGAATGTTAAATTTTGATCCCTACAGGTAAACTAACCAGAAAACAGAAAGGTGATATCATTTTGTGAAATAATCACAGCACTCTTATATATTTTCTGTTTACAAGTTGTTTCAATGCATGGTTTTAAAAATGTATATTTTGTATTTATTACTTTGTAAGCTATATGCATTCTGATCAGAACTGTCAACAGACAAAAGCTATTTTAACTGATCAAGAAAAAAAATTGGTTTATCTTTGATGTTTGATGGTTCTGTATGTATTTAACAGTCAGAGCTTTCTGATTCCCTTTTTAATTTTTTTTTCTTATTTTAATCCCCAAAACATTTATCAGAACATTCAGTTTATTTTCACTTTCTAAAAACTGATCAATGGTAGGACAGATACAGACTGCTTCATTTCAATATTTAGTAATTCCACACTTCCTTTAATTGTAAAGCACTGAATAAAAAGTCTTACTGAATCACACCCCGTATTTCACCTTATCCAGAACATAGTGCTTGTTGAAATGGATGGTCATTTTAGCCTTAGGATACTTCAGTAACACATCAATATCAGGGTGTATTATATTGATGAAGGTGTTTCTTCTTAACTAAATGATATGGGTAATCCTTTGTTGGAAAGATACGATGTAATCATTCCTATTGGAAACACAGCTGCTGTAAAACACAGCTATTTTTGAGGAAAAAAAATCCTTTATGACCACTCTTTAAAGAATTTGAAGACAAAAATTTAGAATTATTGAAGAAATTTCTTAAGGACAATATTCTACCTGAGGCTGAGCTGCTGCTAAAACAGCAATACTAAATTGTATTTGGATCCTACGGAATATTTATTTTATTTCAGTAAAATGTTTACCAATCAATTTCAGATGGACTATCATTTGTGGTGCCTGGACAGTTAAGACATATTAAGCCTTTACATGGGATTGAGAAATGGCACTAGTGTACTATTTATAGGATGTTTCTAAGCATGTACCACTTTTCTCTCTTGAAAATGCATTTCATGTCATCACTAATGATACAGAGCTATTTCTGCAACATAACGAATAAGGTACAAATGGTTAAATCATTTTATAATATATAAATCCTTAACTGAATTGTATTTGATCTAATTTATTTTCCAAAAAAAGAAATTTCTGCTCTTGAGTTTTTAAAAATTCTGATTATTTCTGGAGTTATGTTTATAAATGAGGCAACTTTTTTTTTTTTTTCTGTAGAAGTATTTAAAAAAAAATGTTTATTGCTCTATATAAGTATTCCTTGGGTGCCTGTAGGTACCTTAAACTGTCGTAATCATGCAGACAGTGTATGCTACTTGAACACTTAACTTGTTGGTGTAATAAGATATTTGGAGTATTCAGATTCATGCATAAATGTGTTTTGAGCATCATTGATTGTAGTCTCAGTCGAGAACAAAACCCCAAATTGCTACCTTATCAATATATGAGATGAACTATGTTACCCAAGGATCTGTTTGGGGTGATTGTGTAGACAGTGTCTTTTGGTTAGTGTCATTCTTAATGCCCTATATGTCAGGATGGCAGCCTGCAGCGTGGGAGCACGATCGGTGTTGTTAGCTAGCATAAACAACAAAAGGTTTTGAACTTTTTTTTTTAGATGAAACACCACTGAAATGTCTCCAGTGTAAACTTATAATCAGTTCCATTTATAACAAAATAAAATGAATATTTTTTTTCCAGTATGAATTTCTGAATGAAGCTCTTTTGATTTAGTTAGGTGCCTAACTGTACTGTCTGAGGGCCTAAACTGTCAAATTCTCCATTCAGAAATACAGTGGATACTGGACAGAAGACCTAGGTTATTTCATTGATGTTAAAAAAAAAGTCAGTTCGTACGTGATATTTGATCTGTGCACATCTCCTGCTCTGATACCATGAATGTAAGCAAAGGTGATGAATATCCTACTTCTGATTCGCTGGGCTGCAGAGAAGAATAAAACTGTCGATGTTGAACAAGAGGTAGAATTTACTATACTGTTATTTTTGAGCAATCGTAAAGAGGTTATCAGTAACTGAGCCTAAATATCTTATGCACTTGTAGAAACAAAGAGATACAGATAACCGTTGTCAGACAAAATACTTTAAGGGTGAATGAGTCAGAACTCTTCCACATGTTTTATGATACACTTCATTATTCAATGCAGTAGCAAAAAATAAATAAATAAAATCATGAGGGGAAGAAATGGAAGACAAAAAATAAGTCATATCTTCTCAAAAAATAACTGCTCTTCTGCAAGTTAACTATTTTGCTAGCTCATGCTTCTGTTCATAAACAAGTCATACCTTAACTGTAATATTATTCTTTAATTTAAACTGTTCTGCTATTTATTTCCTTTGCTAGGCCTTATTACCTCTCACCATCCACACTGTTAAGGTGAGAAGCAGTAATCTATTTTATATATATATATATATGTGTGTGCATAATATAAATATATTCCTGCAAATTAGCATGCCTTACTGGTATAGCTTCCTTCACTGATAGTGCTCAAAATGTATGTTTCTGTGAGGTGATCCTGTTTCCCAGATGGTCTTCATCCTGGAAGAACTAGAAGTAACTGCGATACCTAACTCTCTTTGAAGTGAAAATGCTGCCCCTATAAAAGTTTCAGCTGCAGATAGCACTTAACAGTGAAAATCGGCACAGCTTGCACATTTTCACTGCCTCTTAATGCCTAATCAATGTCACCTTCCAGCTCACTACAAACCTTTTTCCATGTATCATTGGAAACAGAGTACCTGAGGGGATGGCCTTTGTTATCCCACTGAAATCTGTTGTACATGATGTTTCCTTTGAGGTAAAAAATGGAGTTTAGAAACTAGTAGAGCGAAAGAATTACTGCATTACACTCTACTTCTGCTGGAAAATTTTACTTTCTCTGGACATAAAACTCTAAATGATCTTTAGCAAAGACCAGTTTAGCAATCAGAGTTATATGTGAGGGAACGCCACATTTAGATCTCAGATATATTTTTCTTTTCATTGCAAATCTAAAATTAAAGAATATTACCTTGTTTTCAAAGTCATGCCACACTCAACAGTTGTAATGTTACAATTAAACACTTTTATGGAGACTTTCATTTTATAATTGTTGTGATTATTTTTCCGCTTTATACACTTTTTTTCTCTAGGTAGCAATAGAGTCCCATTCCTCATACTGTGCTTCTGAGAAACTTAAGAGGTATAGGAGATGTTGGAAAAGGAAATGAATCTGGCTATATGAGCAATCTAAGTGGTCTACTCTATGCAAAGCGAAGCATCAGTAGTAATTACTTCAGTTCAGAGTCTAAAGAAATTCACTGGAGCTACTGAGCGATGGAGTGCTCAGCCATTGTTACAAAATACGTATTCTGGCCATTGGTACTCCAGGAAGGTTTATGGATTAATTGTTTAGGATTGTTTTGGTAGTTCCTTAACATACAAAAAACTGTAATGCACAGTGGAAAGTTCCTAAACTTGAAAATGTGTTTGATTTTGCATTCATTTTTCTGGTTCAACAAAGTCCAGCTCAGAAGACATTGTACTTGCTTAGTTATCACAACAGATATTTGTGACTAAAGAAGTCTCGGTTTGGAGAACATTTTTATTCTTTGATAGGTGCGTGAAAGAAGCAGCTTGTCACCTATTACTACCGCAATATGTTTTAATTCAATGTGAGCACTGTAATACAAACCTCTCGCTTTAATAGCAGACAGCAATTCTGCCCACCGATCTGGCTGTTGCTCTTGGATTGCAGAATTCCCTCTTGCTAAAAAATTCTGATTCAGAAAGGGTCCGTGTTGTAACTAAAAATATGATATGAAGCAACAAGAAAATATTCTGTTATTTATCTTTTGCTCATTTACATACATACATGTTCTGTGATTGAGGCAGAAGAGAAGTGAAACAAGTTAAGCCTTGAAAATACTGACTGTTGCTGTCAATGGGAGAAAAGTTTAGCCATTGTTTTAAGGGTACATTATGTCACCATTTTTTCCAAGATGACTACCACTTACTACCACTTGAAAACTGCTGGGTTTCTTATGCACTGCCTTTTTTATTTATTCGTTTATTTATTTTTGGTACATACTTTTAATTGTATGAAGTATGGATGTATGGGAAACATTGCTGCAGATAGGCAGTTTCAGTAGAATTTGCTTGATGAAATTCAAAAGAGTTTCTTTATGATCTTACATATTTTTTCATCTGACTCATGTGCCAATCACCAAGTTTTGCAGGTTTTTCATTTGCTAAACCATAAAGTAAAGTAATATAATTCCTCACAGTATAATCTTACAGTTTTTTATATGTTAAGAGCACATAAAATGTTAGACAGCAGATTTAAGGACATTAACTAAGTAATGCTTACTAGTTGTAGTTTTACACAAATGAAGTCCTATTCCACATAATGTCATATTCCACATGATAGCAGTAGCTTTTCAAAGCCTGTTGCATAAACTACCGGATAAAATCAAAATCTATAAAACTCCTGCAGAATTTCTCCATTTTAAAATGGTACTTTTCAAGGGGATTCTTGTTCAAAAGCGATAATGATTTTCTTCACAGTCCTCAGCAAGTTACTCTGTTTCTTTGATAAGTAATCAACGATTCCTTCATCAACTCTATAAACAGAATTAAAATAAACATAATTTGATTACTGGGAAGATTTATTACTTTGTAGGCTGTTTAAGAATGGCAGTGGATTCCCTTCAGCTTATGAATTCTCGACGTTATCTTTCATAACATTTTAAAATGTTTATTAAAAATTTCACTTAATACTCGGAGCATTTTAAAGTGTTTTCTGTAGCACCTTTACAGTTGTGTAAAATTCTGACCTTGTTATTATAATGTGATATTCACTAAATCAGCAGTCATGGTTGTTTGGATTTAAGTACGTTTGGTTGCACCTATCTATGAGTTAGGAATATCTTGAATGTCAAAGAGAAGTTTCTCTGAATTTCATGAATATTTTCTAATGTGGTACATATGAAATGTTGGTATAGATTCTTCATATCAAAAAATTTATGCAATTGCAGGTTTACCCGAAAAAAATTACAATTTTAGAGAACTTAAAGGAAAAAATCTGAGAAATGCTGAACTTCATGCAATCCACATAACTACTGGAACTTCCTTTAAATAAGTACATGTAATATATATTATTATTTTCAGAAATATAACATTTTCTTGTAATGTGAATGACCCATTATTAATCTCATTCAATCAGTAAGCATGTGTTGGTTTTTTTTTTCTTTTTTTTTCTTGGTATGTATAGCCGTCTTTTTGCAGCACTGGAAAGGTTGAAAAGAGTTTCTATGGTTATAGAATTAAATAAGTTATTACACCACAAAGATGATGGCATTTGCTTTAAAGGTTTGATGTACAAAAAGTATTTTGTCCTAAATAATATTCACATGGTTTCCATTTCACTTACTGGTTCTATGATACTCAACAGCTAGCTCGAACAGACAGAGAACAGCTGTGTCTGGAAAAAAAGACAGTTATGATCATATGAATGTACCTTTTTCATTCTATATTTCTATGATACGATTAATGAGGCCAAATATTACTACCTGGCAACTACTTGATGTAGATTAAAAAATATATTAATAATCTAAGAACAGTAGACCTACTTTACAATTTAGTTGCATGTTTGTTCATTTGGAATCCAATGCAGATGAATATTTTTTAAATTTCTAAACCTTAATCTGGTTTTAGAGGACCAGAATACTAGAAAGCAGGTTTTGTTATCAGTAAAATTTATATTTACAATTTCATCATAATTAATATTTCTTCTGAAGCATTTTGAACTTGAAATTTCTTCAGTTAGGAAGTTAGTCCAAGGCCTGATGCTTACCACTCAGGTATTTCTATATGCTACAGTATTGGAGTTAGAGCAGAACTGTTCCTCATTTATGAACTGGTCGACATGCTAGGAAAACATGTTGAAACTAAATTAAAGTCATATACACCTCTATCTCACTGAATTACTTTAAAATAGACCTATGTACTTTGAAGGAGCTATAAAAAACATGAACTCCTACTTACTTCCTCCATCTCCATTCAGTCAAAAACTTCTTCATGTATTTGCATGATTGGTCATACTTCACAAGTGAGTTTTCATCTCCATAGTAATGGTTCTGACCATGGAGGACTAGTTATTCTGTTCTAGTATGCATTACCATCTGGTGTCCTTTTAGAAAATTACAACACATGCATCCATACATATGCAGACATCTACATATGTACATGTAACAGCTATACATATTTTTAATGCTTTGCCATCTGTTGTCTGATACTAAAATTATACCATAGTGAGTTAGATTTGGAATCCTATCAAGGGAACTCAAAGTAACAGGGTCTTGAAACACTGAATGTGCCTGTTTAATTACAATTTAAAAACAAAAAATAAAATAAAAATTAATTTAAAAAAAAGTTTAAGTAATTCTTCCAGTATATTTTCCTAATATTTTCTTAATTAAATGAAATGAACCTTGACACAAAACCAGAAAGGATGGTTGTATGGTGGAAGTATTGAACTGAAACTCTAAAATTTGGAGGGTTTTTTTTTTTTTTTCTTAACAGTTTTCATTCCTTATAGCTGTAAGTCAGTAACTGATTTTTAATATAGATGGTACTAAAGACAGCTGGTTATTCTCTAATGTATATTCTGATTCTGAAAAGTAATCTACTTATGGTATAGTTCACTCTCTAATCCTAGTAGTTTAAAATTATTATAAATGACAAATTAAGCTCAAGAATTTGAATTCCAATTTTAGATTTCTGCCAGTGCATGAGAAAGAGTTCTTTCCATTGACTCAACAGGTAAATACTGTTTTTCTCCAGGAAAATTCAGTCATGTTACTATTCAACACCGCTAGTCAGCTGGGACAAAACCTTTTTTACCAGTACTGCCAGTTGGGAATGAATGGAAGAATAACAGAATCACAAAATGGTTTGGGTTTGAATGCGCTGTTAAAGATCCTGTTCCTGCTCCCTATGAAGTGAGTGAAGGAGATTTAATCTGTCATCAAAAACTGAATTTACAAACCAATATAATCAGTAATTCATACTGCATTCACATTAACTCCACATTAATTCATCTTGATTAATATTGTTATGGTGAATATCAAAGGCATTAATGATTAACCTATTTATTGCAACATCTTGCTGACTTGGGTAATATTTTGTAAAGCTGGCAATACCATTGTGCATCTGTCTTTGTTATTTATGTAGATCTAGATTCAGAATAATTTATAAGATGACTGCTACAGCTCTAAAAATGTAGGCTTCAAGAGTTTGTCATTTGTGCTTGATCATAAATTTGCTAGTTTATGCCAGTAGGCTTTGAGAATTGCAGATCTATTTCTTCATTTTGTAAACTTGCACTGTTACATGTAGATGTGTTTTTGATGTTCCTGAATGTAGCTTAATGAATCAGAAGTTATGAACTGTGCTTAAATACTTTACATGTTTTTTTCCCAGAGTCTTTTCCTATGTAAATATTACCCACATCAGACATATTATTAATTCACATTACTTAGATCTGAATTTTAAGGGTATTTCAGTCTCTTTGGAGTTATTGAAGGAATGCAATAGGACTATGATACAGACAAAATTAGGTATGACTTTGCCACATGTGTAACTGGGATATATATGATTTCTTTTACAAGTATGGAATAAATGTTTTATGCAAAAGACAGTGAAAGTTTCACTATTTTCCAAATAATTCTCTTAGGAGGGAAAAAAAAGACTGTGCTTTTCGACAGTACTAATGCTTAGAAATAAGCTGTCACTATATTTTCAGAGGTTATATAAAGAACTTAAAATATTAAATATTCTTTAAACATTTTTAATGGAAATTATAGACTTTTATTGTAAAAAATATTAAATATTTCTTTTCTTATTTTAAAAGATATTTTACATTGGTTTGACAAAGATCAAACAAACATTACTCATGAATGAAAGAATAGTTGAACAGCATCTAACAAGCTGATGATTAAGTGGATAAAATCTAATCATAGAACTGGAATTATTTTTTAGGCATCAGCAAAAACAAGAACTGCACTGTACCTTTCCACAATTAAGTGCGATCAAGAGGCAAGGAGGTAGTGCAAATATGGCAATAGGGTTGCCTACACTTTTATAAAGAGAAAGAATATGAATCACACTGAATTTATATATAGGCGTGCTCTAGACAATTCTGAAATCTGGAGAACTGGAGGAAGGTAGCTATTCATTTGATTTCGCAATACAATATTCAATATTTGTGAAATACATTGATAAGACATAATTTTTCTATTTTTTCATCTTTATCTCTGAATGTACTTTTACTTTGCTTTAGATTTCCAATATACCCATTGCTTTAGGGTTTGTTTTTTGTTGTTTTTTTTTAGGCAATCTAGCATTTTCTAATTTATTTTGTTTGTTACTGATAATTTTAATAATATACTGAAGGAATTACCTGACCCATTTCAGAAGCAGCTACTCACTATGCATATGTATTCAACAGTACAAACTTTAAGTGAAAATTAAGAGATACTAATGTTGTACCTAAGAGAGGCCAGCAAACAAATGGTTTACTAATATAACTGCTTTTTAAAAAGACAGAATAAGAGGAACAGAAATCCTAAGTCTTGTGTCCCTTCAGATACTGGCCACTCTCTTTTCATGTATCAACTGATATATCCTGGATGGATTTTTGTATGGTATGCTACTCAGAGCAGGTGCTGTCCATGGAAAGAAATTCTCAATTTAGATCATTTGAGATGCCACAGAATTTCTTTTCAAGAAAACAGCTGTATTCCTTATTGTTATTCTCATGAGTAATTCTTGTTGCCCTTTTGTATTCAGCCAAGACCACACAGGTTGTGTAACTACTGGTATCAAAATGAGGATCTGCCTCCAGTCCCCTGTTATGAACTGGCTGAATTTGTTTTGCAGCCAAAGATTCTGTGCACCACTACAGTAACCTGGAAGCCATACCATATATGCAGCATGGGCCTACACCTACTCATGTTAACTGCAGTGTGAATCACTGGCTCCTGAATATGCACCAGACTCATAGTCAAGAGAGAGAAAAATGTATTGTTGCTGTTATTAAATGAATTAAAACTTTGAAAAAGTATAAAAACAGTCAGAAATGTCAAAGTATATGGTCTTTGTATAGCTTCACAGTTGTGCATGTGTGCTATGAAAATATGTTATGCTTGAGGAATTCTAATGAAAACAAGTCCACAGTCCTGTAGAAAGCTAGATGGATACCATGGCTGAAGAACCAGTGTGGGATCAATGACATATGGATTTCTTGGAAATAGATGAATAAAAGAAAAGATAATTTTTCTGAGAACAATAACCTCTACCTTCAAAAGTTAGGACCTGAAGAAAGCATCTACTAGGTTCATAAAATACTTGTGACATTGTACTTTTATTTCTTTATTGATAGTTTCTCCCATTAAATCCTTTCCTAGTTTGCTTGGCTAACCCTTTCAGCAAGCTCTTCAACATAAAAATGTGCAAGCTGAGAGGTCCATTGCTGGGAGGTCTTTGCTGTGTAGCAGGGACAATACTGTGCTACAGGACTTTGTTCTCCATTTCTTCCAAAGATTTCCTTTTTAGTCACTTTACTGAAGGAAGAGGTGGATACTATTGCTTACTCTAAGTGAGAATATGATCATCTAAGGAAAACAGGCAATTAAAATGAGCTTTTGCTGAGATATAAATAACAGGAACTCTTCTTATTTTTTAAATATCCTTTAATTAACAGAGTTGCAGTCTATGCCAAGTATGGCATTTTATTTTCTGTTGACTTCCTGACCTTTCAAATCTGAATTGATTCCTGTTTGAACTCCCTTTTCTTTTGGAAAACAGTATTGAATAAAAAATTCACAATAACAGAAAATCCACCATAACAGCAAATGATTTTTCTAATAGCCAATTTACTCTGTTAAACCATGGACATAGTAACTTAATTTTCTCTAACGTGCACTCAGTGATAGATACTGAGAAAAATCTAACCTTCTGGTTGTTGTCTTCCAGATTGTAAAGTAGCCTTCTACATTTCAGTTCCAAGACTGTGTTCTTTTTAGATAGCTACAGTACCTCCTTTAACTTCTTTTGTTGTAACTTTCTCTTCACACTATCAGAATTCTCTCTGATTCATGGACACTGTTGTTGAAGTATTAGTCAACAAATATCAAATGAGATGCTATGTCTTCTTAATCTTACTTAACATTCTCCTTTTTACTTGTCCATTGTTAACAAACTCATTTTTGGGTACTACACAGCATAGAGCATCCATACATCATCCACTAGTCCTTTTCAGCATCATCAGTAATTTTGCCAAGATGGATTGTAGATGATGTATTTTTTATTTTTTTTTTATTGTTTGTTTGTTACTTGACCTTAAATATGCATGTAAAGTAAAATTTATTTGTCTATTTTGCTGGGGTAAGTTTTCAGTTTTCTCTTGGAAATGGAACTGTGGGGGGAACTGACATCTTCTAGTTCAGGGTACGATAGTCACTAATCCCTGCAAGTGGTAAGTGCTCTGAGAAAGAGCACAGAGAGACTCTTTTGACTTTCCCATTCATATCTGACATCTCATTTTACTTTTCAACCATCAGAATTCAATTAATTGGATGCATCTCAATTAGAAGTTTAACCAGGGATTGTCTTATACATCACACTATTTTGAAATATGTCTCAGAGCTCTTTACTTGATATGCACACCTTCCTTGGTTAAATTTTGAGGCCATTTCCTCATGGCCTTTCAGAGGAGGGATAGAGTTTCCTCTGATCTTCCTTTACTCCAGTCTAAACCCCAGCTTCCTTAGCCACTGCTTGGATGTCTTGCTGCTCCGGCTTTGCTGCTCTCCTCTGTCCTTTCTTATAACTAAAGTCCCAAAAATGAGCATAGAACTGAAGGTGTAGTGTCACCAATGCCGACTACATAGGGACAGTTACTTCCCTAGTCCTGCTGGCACACTGTTTCTGATGCAGACCTGGATGGCATCAGTCTTGGCCACCTGGAAACTGCAGGCTCTTGTCCAGCTGATTGTTGACCAGTAACACTATGTCTTTTTCTGCCACACAACTTTCCAACTACTCTTCCCCAAGCCTAAACTACTGTGTGCAGTTGTTACAACCCAAGTGCTGCCTCCAGTATTTAGCCTTGTTGAACGCCATATAGTTAGACATGACCCACTGATCTAGCCTATCCAGATTCCTCTACTTTCTTATAACTCTTTTGTGTCAAATACTGTGGTTTCATGTCTCATTTCTTCTAATTCTTGTAC
>VXAB01001444.1:80210-101490 GCA_013399175.1 Odontophorus gujanensis | reverse complement strand
TCTTTCCCTTTTTTTTTTTTTTTTAAGATCCTCAGTTGTATCTGGTTCTGCATCAGGAAAGTTTTTAGAACATTAATAACTACAATCTGTATAGTGGTGACATTCTTAGAGAAGATGTGACCAAATGCCCTTTGAGTTTCTGGGAGCAATATTCCATAGGAGTAATTCTGTTAATAGAACAGATTTTCAATGACTTTATTTTCATTTTAATGCACATAATTATATTTAAAAATGATAGCAATAAAAGTGAAAGAAGAATCATTTTATATGAGTAAAAGCACAGTTAGTCATAAATGAAAAGCATCATATTCAAAGCACAGGTGAATAAAGGCAGTTTATTGCTTCCTTTATTATAGCTTAAATAATTTATCAGCTCTGCATTGTGCTTATTGATTCACTGAGCATGTGGAAGGACAAGGGACTGAAAATATTTGATGCTCTTTTTCATTCATTTTTATCAAATTCACAGTGTGTAATTGATCCATAATTTCAAAAACTGGAAGCAAACAATTTTTGTTCCTTCCTCCTGTTGGGAACAGTACTGAGTACACCAATACTTTTCATTAAGAAAAATTTACTTTTTACAGTTTTTTTTTCCAAGAAGACATGTAAGTTCTACCATCTTTCAAACTACATCTAATCTTTGGGAACATCACAAATAAGTTCTGTCATAATAGATGCGATACTGCAATTCCAAGTCACTTATTTATTTATTTTTTTCTAAAGATACTACCCTGGTTTGCCCCAGCTGGATATATTACCTCAATTATTTCAAAGGAAATGTGACAGAGCAGAGTTTACAGCTTACTTTCAGAGTAGTAGGCTCAGTTATCAACAGAGAAGAGTTTTTGCCTTGAAGACTTGAGTGAGAAAAGTGACTTACTTTTAAGCCATGTTATTTCTTCTGAAACTGCACATTGCAGTACAGCGTATGGTGTGCCGTTTCAGTTTCCAAAAAAACTGATTTCATATCAAAAGCTGTGTAGTCATAGCAGCACATCACTTGGCACAGTAAAAGTCTTCCTGGTAAGTAGCTTATTTCAAGGTAAAGAAAATATGAAGAAGACTGTGCTGGTATCACATCCTCTAAGGAGGATTAAATTGTTTTCTGCAGGACTGGCATTCTTATGAGTTGCAACAGCTGTTGACTGCTACTGAAGCAATCTTTCATCCTCCTCTATGATGGAGACTATAACCTATTTCAGACAACTTTTAATTCCTTTCAACTACTTGACATGCTTCATATGGGAAAAAGTTGGAAGTAGAACTCTAGTAAGAACAAAACATTATCCTTCCTGAACCATTTCAGTGAAGAGAGGAATAACTTTTTAAAATCTTTTTCCTCTGGTATTTGTTAACATTTTGTTTTGCTGTTTAAGACTCCTCATGGCTCCTCTTCAGGTTTTTGCAATGATAACCCAAAGAACATGTGTTGGAGTTAATCGAGTAAGCTAATCAGTCAAAGATTCTTCTTCTGAAGCATGAATTTTCAGCTCTTGGCAGCTTTTCTCTGTTCTATGCCTAGCCGTGCTAAGGGCTGAGACATGGATCATTCTTCACATTCTGCTATCTAAAGACTGTATAAAATGTAGATGCTAATTTGTTGCAAAAAAAAAAACCTATATATATATATATATATTTATGTTCTCTCTCATGTATATTGCGCTAAGGCTTTCTCTGGTTTTGTTGTAACTTACGTTTTCTTTAAGGCCTGAATACATGCTTTTAGTGCAGTAGAATTTTAAAGAGCATATTGAGTCCTGAAAAACCATGGGAAATACTTTATTCAGTTAGTAGCACTTCTACTGTAAATAGCATTTGAGTATTTCTTTCAAATGTTTCTATCAATTGAAGTTCATATTTTCTTGCAAGATATCATAAATCTAATCTAGACAAAGCATTTTTAAAATAGTATTCTTCTAATACATGAAATATGAACAAAGAAACTAATGAGGTGTGATAGTACTTTCAGTGAGGTAAAGCTAAATCTGTGGTACAAAATTTGATGTTTAATATATAATTTGGTACATTTTCAGTAATTATTTAAATGCTTAGGCAGTGGGTGTGGCTCCATTTTCCTTTTTTATTGGGGGGGGAAGAGGGGAGAAGGGAATAGGAAAGTTAACTGCCCTGCACAGAGGCTTTTTACAGTACTGTTGTCATTATTAAAGCTAGCGAGTTGTTTATAGAACTTAATGTACAAGTAAAAGTTGTTTCAACATTTCTCAGGGCTTATAATTTCACTCTTTAATTCCATCCTAAAAGAATTCACCATTTGTGTTTGTGCCTTTATCATCTTTCAGTTTTAATTATTTTCAGCTACATTCAATTTTTAGTGACACTACTTTTTAAGAGAGTTATAGTATTCCTTTAATCATATTAAATATATGATTATGAACATAATGAACTGTTCATTCAGGGGGAATTAATCAATCATTCAAAGAGAAACAAAATACATAGAACTTTCCTCATTCCCCATACATCTCTATCATCCTGGTGCTGATACACGAAGCTTTTCTAGAATCGTTCTTCTAAGTCTTTCTCCAAATTGTATCTCCTTGAAATCACATAGAATGATGAAGATAAGTTATAAGAAGCAGAAGAGATTTTCTCTTATTGCAAGCAGCCTGAAATAAACCCCCAAAGATGCCCTCTGACCCACCCCTTCCAGGACAGTTGCTGAAAACTGGCCTGGTAACATGTTCTGGTTTTACAAGTTCTGTTACAGAGCATTCTTAAATTTAGAGGTATAGCTCCTGAACTATTTTTTTTTTTTTTTTTACTTCATTAAAGGCCTTTTAAGCTGTACTGTAGTAGAACTTTTCTGTTTAAGTCAGTGAACGTGTAGCTATTTATGAGTCAGCTGAGATATGTGATATTTAAGGGAGGGCTGCAGAACATCAAATTTAAAATACTGAGATTTTATTACTCAAAAATACCATAAATTGTTAATACAGTATATTTAAATGATTAAAGTTGCTAAGCATCTTTGGGGACATTCATGCAAATTTGGGAACACACATAAACTTGATGCTTTTGGTTTAAATTTAGATTCTGTTCTACTTTCTCACTCTTAAATGAAAGGAATAAAAGTAAATAAAATCTAGATCTATCACATCTCAAAAGTATGGATTACACTGTCACTAATTAGAGTTATAGACTCACATAGCAATGTGCCTTTCCCCTCCTTTCTTCTTTCTCTACATATATTGTATACCTTTGTCAGCGGGAGAGGAAAGAGAGGGAAGGAAACTACATCTGTGTCTTTTCAGTAGAGGCAATCCACTTTTATTAAAATTGTATCAAAAGAAAAGTAAAAGCCTTATGTCATTCAAATAAGTGCATTAGTCAGACTACAAGCTCATAAAAGTCAATACTTCTGACGAAGTTTTTAAACTAACTTTTCATTTTCTTTTAATGAAATGTGATTTATTTTTTAAGACTTTTCATCTATGCACAGGCAGTTTTTGTTATGAAATCATAGAGATCTTCTGTAAGTTAATTTACTTTTACAAGACTAGCTCCTTTCCATGACTGTAATTACTCCTTTATGACAGCATGTGCTTCTTTTCTGTTTACTACTGAATTATGTACAAAAATGCTTTTTCTGATAATTAAAGAAAATTCAGACAGGACCATTCATTTATTTTGATAAGATTGTCTGTATTATTTTTTTTCTTGTGATAACATTGTGAGAAGTACAAAACTTCCATATTAATTCATTAATAACTAAGGAAATGGTGTGCACATCCATTAGATTTGCTATTATCTATTTGCTGACTGATCTTCATTGGAGTTTAGAACTTTTCCCTGGAAACCTTTCATCAGATGATTTATTTTTTTTTTCTTTTTTATCGCAATCTGAATACATGCTGCATGAAAAGTACACCTTTTGCAAACAGAATTGTACTCAACACTTGTGCAATTGGGAAACAAACACAACTCACACTGTGAGCTGAACTACTTGATTCTTTGACACACAGCAGAACTTGTATGCTATCTGAATCTCTCAGGGATAAAATATTTGAGGAGACTGCAGAAATGGATGTCTTATTTTTTACACCCAAACCACTGGATTAAGCTGTGTTCTGAAAATTATCTTAACATCTTTTTATTTGTTTGTTTTGCTTTGTTTTTAAACAGAGAAGAATATGTTTCCAAAGAAGTGCACCGCTCTGAGTCTCGGTTCCTTCTGCTGTGGTGAACTGTTTACAGGCTTAGTCCCTTTCTGAGGGCTAGGTAATTAAGGATTTGAGGATCGCGACCTGAACTGCTGAATCTCAGCAGTTTGTTCAGTTGTCATACAAATACAATAAAGCTTAACTTATTCTCAGAGAGAAGGTGTGTAATTAATTTTCTAATAAATGCTATGGAGTACTTTGAAATCCTTAGATGAGAGATGATTCTGTAACTATGAGTGGAGAGAAATGTAATTTTCTTCAATTCTCATAACTGCTTGTTTTCTTTTCACATGGAGGTATTTGTCATATGGACCATAAAATCTTTAAAACTAGATATTATAGTGCACACACATTTCAGATCAAAAGATTATCAATGTATCTTAGCCTTTGTGAAGTATATCTTGCTGGAAAATGTAAAGTTTGTTGCATAGTTGTGGCAAACTAATTTTCCCTCAGAGAAAAGAAATGTCACATAGAGGTGAAGGGTTCAGAATGGAATGAAATTTCTAGCTCATCTAATGACTGGTGTGAATTTGAATGTCAGAATCTTCTTCATGCTGGTACTGACATGAGATAAGGAAGAACAATCTGGTATCATTAGACACCAGCTAATTTAGAAATATAGAATGAGATTTTCAGTGTCGGTTACCTCAGACTGCATGTCCCTTCTCTTCCTAGGGTTCCCTGAATTTCCTTTGTTCCCTGACTGTCATTTGCCTTGATACAGGCATTCTTTTCCTCCTGTTAACTTCTATCTTTCACTTTAGGCAATATACTGTTTGCTTGTTGGTTATGACTACAGCTTGCATACTTAGAGTACTGTCATGGTTTTATGGTTTTTGTTACTGATATTCCACATCATAACATGTAGTGCTGGGGGAGTTAAAGAGTTAATGGTCCAGCTCCATGGATCATTGATAGCTCCAGGTACGTCTGTCTCAGAAGAGGACTATGTACCCCTGAATACTTTGCATTGCTTTGCGTTTTTCCATTTTCTGCTCAGAAGGAAAGATAAAAACTGTTTGTGTGTCATGAGAGGCAGACTCCTTCCTTTGGGATCAACCCAGCAGTGAGTGCTCTCTATCTGTCTTGCCTTCAGTATTTAGCATAAGACATACGGTTCTCGGACACTCTCTCATTTTATTTGATTTATTAGCTTCAACTCCAATTATATTGTGTTATTTTGCATTCCAATATCTTATTTAGTAAATTATCTTTCTTCCTCAGATCATTGCCGCTGTTCTGTTTTTAGGCCCATATCTCTTCCTTTTCCCCTTTTTCCCTTCCCCTTTGCCAGGGCGTGGGTCTGTGGGTCCCCCTACCCCAGTCGTCACAGAACTGGGCCAAACCAGCCTGTAAACCGTTGACAAGTATGTAAATAATTTTTTAACAGAATGAGTTAAAAAATAGGTACATCACTACACAGACCAATTAAGTTTCCAACTTTATTTTTTGGGAAAAAAAAATATAGATTTAAGATTAAGAATCTTAATGTGTTGACTTGCATGTGACTTTGTGGAAGTACTGAAAAAAATGTTTCATATGATAGGCAGACAAGTTAAAAACACAGGATATTATGAACATGTCACAGGCTACTGAGTCTATCTTCATAATCAGCATCAAGGAAAGGAAATAGGTTCTAGGATTTTTCAGTAGGATAGTGGTACTTCAAAATAGCAATGTATATATCTGTAAAACTGTGATGCTGTTAGTGTTTTGAAGTGATTATTGAGATGGCACCTTTTCCCTCAAGCCTAAATTCTGATGACTGATATTATCATGGGTTTATTTGGGTGCATTATTTGAACATGCGAACTTGCATTATATTAAATCACATATTTAAACCTCTCTTTCCAAGGCACTAATCTAAAGGGACCTAAACTTGGTGAGAGCATACAGAGAAGCAAATGCACACAACAGAGCATCATGAGTATTCAATGTATTGTCTTACAAAATAGTAGGGGATTTAGGGTACAGTTTCAGAGTTTAAATGCTCAGTAATTATACTTTGTCAAGGTTCTTAACATAGCTCTGTTAAATATTATCTTTGTATGTTGAGATGTGATCTTTAAGTCCTCCACCTTATCTTCCCGATCTTACAGAAACCTTTTTTTTTCTTTCATAAGTGACGTGGGAAAACCCTCTTTAACTTAAGTTTTGGAGTGCTACTAGTATAAACTGTGAAGATATAAGGGAAACTTTATCATTTTCACAAACGTAAGAATTATTTTCAAAGTTTTATTTAATTGCATTATATTCATATGTAATTTTAAAAAGTCTTAATTAGTACTGTCTCAAGAAGCTACTGATAACCAAAAAGTATTTTTAACAGATCGAAAATTATGAAAAAAATGTATTTTAAAATCTTCAAAATTAGAATACAATAGAAAAAAAAATTAGAAAAAAAAAAAAAAATTAAAAAAAAAAAAAAATTAAAAAAAAAAAAAAACCAAGAATAGAATTTAGGCAACAAAATTTTTGTGCTGAAATTGTCAGTCTCAAAAAATTTATTGTGAGAAGGGCACCCAACAATTTATTCCTGTGAAGACCTTACTTAAATGTATATTCAGTGACAATTAATAATTCAGGATATGAGTCGTATCTTAAAAGAAATAAATATCACTTTTAAAAAATTACTTCTCAACACATAAAGCTTAATTTATTGATGTTGTAAAACCAGATCTTACAGTATGGTAGTTGGATAGTTTATACAATAATATGAAGCTTCATAAAAACAATGGTCATTAAAAGCAACATAGTAAGCCTTTCTTTCTTTATATACTTTTTTTTTATTTTATTTTATATTTTTTGCCAACACCATATGAACAAGGCAGAAGACTGTCTTTTGTAGACATTATTCAAGAAGGAAATCCTTATGGTGCTTCACCAGTGGCACTATATTCTCAGACATGTGCCATCAAGTTGTTAACTTTTTTTTTCTTTTTAACCACTGGTCTAGCCATAGACTTCCAGTTGTACTAAGCCTAATGCAGTTTGCAGAGTTGTCCTTCATTTTGGAAAAAGTTCATTGCTGTCTGAATAATTATCTGGTAATACTATTTCTGATTTAATTTTTCTCAGTGAAATCTGATAACCAAGGCTGCCATAAGAGCACTTCATAGAGGACAGGGTCTTATTTATTTTAATTTATTTTCCCCATAAAGAAATTGCAATCGTTAGTGTACTCTGCATTATCTTCTTTACTTCTGCGTTGCTGGTCCAGATATGAACTTCTGGTGCTGTCGGTTGTTTGAACCAAGAGATGTCAGCAGTTTTTGTCACCATAAAGTGCTCCCAAATGATAGGATACACCCTTGGCATAGAGCTTGAAGGAGTCAGAAATCTAAAGGGAATGGCAAGTGAAAGTAAATGTGAAATGCCAACAGCAGTTTCTGACAGCATACTTAAGAAGTCTAGAATCAAAGCATCAAAGACATTTCTGTCCTTAGGCAAATCTGGTATTTGGGTCTCTGGAAACATCAAATTCCTATAGAGGAGCAATTGGGTTTTGTGAAGCAGATTGGGAACTAATCAACATGTTGATTCAACTGAACATTCAAAAGTATTTCCTCTGTGATAGGTTAGCATTTTTTTTACATATGGTTATAGATCAGTTGCGTTTCTAGAAAAATGTTTTAACCAGTATTTTATATAGTAGCTGAAATTTTTAATGTTGCTACAATTGATCACAGTTAGCTGTAATTCTGCTGCATCCTGTAATATGAAACAAATAAAGCCATGCTTGTATGTGGAAGGAAGAATTCCAGTTATGACACTTCTGTTGCTACATATGGAAATCAGTGGCTGAGAATTTGTCATTCTTTTATTCTTCCCATTAGTGAACAAATTTCCTGGATGGTGTAAGAGGTCACTGTCTATCTAGAAGTGCAGATTATTGGAGAAGACTTAAAATGTTTCTGCTTCAAATCCAACATTATTTTTCATAATAGGATACAAATTTGAAATATACAATGTATGTTTTTCCTTGAGAACCTCTATCTGATTTATGAGTGATTAGTACTACCATAAAGTGCTATGACTACAACCATGTCATCTGTGGCTCTTAACTTGAGTCTATGTAGTAAATGCTGCATTTCAACTTAAAGCGGCTGTTTAACAATAATTGTTGATCTTTATGCAAATTGCTTTGGGCAAATTATAATTACTGCTATGATTCAATTTTGTGTGTATTAATAAACCTTAAGAATGTATAGTAGTTTTATTCATATTTACAGCTGAGTGTCAATGAATAGAACCTGAAGGACCAAGACATTGTAGAGAGTGGGATAAATATTACTTCATAATAAGCTAGCAAGTCAAAGTCAAATATATAGCTGCTTTTCTGTGACCTGCATTAAGTGGATGGGCTATTTTCATAATTTGATGTCTATACACAGGCTTTTCACTGGTGGGCTCTATGTTTGGTAGGCTTGAATAGCATCTTGAATTTGTTTGTCTGCAGCTGAACTATTAATTTAAACTCATAGTGGATTCCTTCAAGTCTAAGAAAGTACTTGGAGTACTCCATATGTTTTATATGGGGCTGCTGTTTACCTTGCTGTCATGTAATAGGTGTGGAGTTAGTTAATAAACATCTGAATGTTTCAGCAAATCATTGCACTTTTAATTGGCTCTCAATGTCTAGATGATCTAAAAAAAAAAAGCATTCCATGGTGGTTTGTGTTTCATATTTTTTCCATGATTGTTATTAGTCATTTTAATATTGCAATTGCAACTACATTCATATTTTCTACTTGTAACTAAGTTCTGTTTCTGCACCTGCTGAAAGTCTCTGGTGTGACACCTTTGATATTTTCCCACGGCTCTCAAGTTCCAAGCTTGTTCCAGCTATATGCCCTCATGTTTTTCTTGGATTCCACCTATGAGACCTGTGTGCCAAAGAGTAATTGGCACGGTTTATTGGTCTTCTGCACTAATACTTATATAATTTGGTTTTCCAAATTGCTTTATTCCATTTCTTGGCACAATATAGTCTAGAATGTGTTCCCTCGGCCCTTCAAACAAGTGCAGGAAGTATCACCAACAGCAGATGATGTGGTAATAGCAGCTGGTTTGGCATCAAGAGTAGCAGCATCAGGACCCTCAACAGGGACACAGAATGCTTTTTGTGGCAGTACTCTCATGCTAAGTCAGAAAGACAACCTGCTCTTGGCTTTGTTATGTGAGGGAGGCTCTTCTGGTTTGATTAATTCTGTTTCAGCTTCACTTTGTGAAAGTTCTTATTTAGAGAGAGAAGAGAATGAAAGCTATTTTTTTTCTGCCTTGCTTCAGTATGTATTTGAGTTGCTCTGCAGGCTTTTACTGTAGAAGTACTTTGTAAATGGTTCCCACACAGTTCCCTATGCAGATCGAATACAGTAAATGAAAATATAAAGTAGAGCAGTATAAAAACAGAAACTAGGGAAGAAAATAACAGTATGGAGCATGTAGGTCATTCTTCTTATGTAAGAAAATATTACAGTAAATTTTCCAAGCCACTTGAAATAAAACAATCTATGGTACTTTCCTAGTGAGATGTTCTTTAATAGATGTCACCCAGAAGGTGTTTATTTGATATTGACTTCACATTTCCACTTTTAATATTACCATAAGTACTACATTTAGCAGTGACTAAGGTTCCTGTGTGAACAGCTATCATTTAAAAAATTAAAGTCTCCATCTCAGTATCTTAGAAGAATTATCTTATTACAGCAGAACACTGATAAAGTATTCAGTTGGATCAAGTTTATTAGATTCTGGAAAATAATGAAGGCTTCTAAAGACAACTAGTAGCCCTCAGTTAAAAAAGTATTGAAGACAATAACATAAACTGATAAACTAAACCAAATTGTTGCATATGATTATTCATACAGTGTAATGAATTATTCATACAAGGATGCCTTCATTCTTTCACTTGATCTAGTTATTTTATCTGGAGTATTATTCAAAATAGTTTTCAACAGTTTTACTTCTACAAAATAAGAGCACTTTCACACTTGTTAGACCTCTGTGATGAAAGCAAGGAATTGTTGAAATACCTTCTATATATGACCTCCCAGTTCAATCTTAAATGTCTTCTACCTAGAATTAATAATAGATACATGGCACAAGCTGCCATGAAACTCAGTAAACTAGGATTTAGCAATATTGTGAGAGTAAGGAGTTTTGAATGTATTTTAGAATCATTATTAATAAAATTGGGAATAAAAGTCTGCCAGTGATTTCCTATGAGTGTTTGCATTACTCTGCGGCACTTCTATTACTAATAAAAAAGAAATTTCATATAATTTAATTTCTTAGCAGAAGAAATTCACTATGTAGAATGAGCCAACAAATGTGAAAAAAATAGAATTACAAACTTTTTACAGGGTCATCTCTTTTACTATTTTACAGTAGTGTTCGTTCATTCTAGCTCAGATATAAATTGAATAATACGCCATCCAAGATCTTATAATGACTTAAAGAAATTTTTTCTTACAATAAAAGTTTACTGTGAGGGAGAAAAAAAGACTTCCACCATCACTGTAATTTCTACAGCATTACTCAAGTCATAAAGGTGGTCTTGTTTTTCCTTACAACACAAAAATTAGGTTGCCACTTATGTCTTGCAACATATCTGTAAATAACAGATTGCACCAATTATGCTAGTGTTTTGCTTCAGTACATTAAAATGAAGTGAAGCAGTAGGAATCATTTGTAGCAGAATGCACTGTTTTGGTTTCTAAAGCTAATAAGTAGAGAAGCATAAATTATTAAACTGAGTCGCTGCTTTTATAGAAGGGCGGGCTGTCAAGATTTACTTGCACAATAAAAGAAATCTGTGACTAATTTCATAGAATTATATTTGCCTAACAAAAAGGTGCATTTAAAGGTCAATTTAATAATGGAAATCTTATTTCACAGGAAAGGAACACCTTTGTTCTGTGTAATTCTACTACCACATGCACGGTAGAGTATGGAGTTTTGAATTAATATCTTGCTACAAAGCCAACAAGAAAAGTGCTAAGTTTTGGGAGGACGATATTACAAAGACAAGAAATACCAGAAGGTCTCACAAAATTGTTTGAACACGTGCTTCCCACTCTTCCCTCTTTCCAGTTCATCAGAACACAATAACCACTAATAAGTACATATTAAACTTATATTTCCACTTAACCAGAACTAAAACAGAAAAACTTTTTTATAAAGACAGATGTTTTGTCTCAAATTCTGTTCCTATGGTTACAAAATTCTGTACCTACTATACCAAACCAATATCAACTCTGAAGGTCTCAAAATTAAAGTACTTGACTGAAATGAAATAGCACAGAAACATGCCTAGGGGCATATCTAGAGCTTCAATTTTAAGTAAATAACATTTCAGTTGATAAAATTAGCATAAAACTTTTACGTACAGTAAGAAAGGCAAACAAGGATAACAAAAATCCACAAAATGTTTCAGGGACTCTGTATCTGCTATGAATTGTTCACTTTTATTTCTGTACTTTCATTCTATTAAAAAGTGGAGTTTTATCTTGGGAAAGCAATGAATGTCATGTTTATTGGATCTAAGACTACATGGATCAGTAATGAATATATCCCTGCTTTTTGACAAACTGGTGGAAGTCTGGTCTACAGTTTCGTGCTTTCCCTAGGAAAGTAGTCCTCCTTTCCCTACTCATTTACTGTCTCATTTTTTAGGAGCAGCAGGATTTCACCTACTTTTCTGTGGGCTGTTTCTTTCAACTTTTTATCTTTGTGCACATTTCCACTGCTGATGTCGCCTTCTGGAAATACTTTGTTGCTGACTTTCTCATATTTAAGAATTTCTTCCTTTTTGTATCTAATCTCCATAGGCTTTTTTATTTTTAATTATTTTTATTTTATTTTATTTTATTGGCATAGGGGCAATTTCATCTGTTGTAAGCCATCCATAGTGAACCCTGTAATACTAACTCTTTATTATATTAGCATCTTTCAAGTTCTCATTTGGAGCTGTCATTGTTTTCCCTAATTCTTTATTTTTTGGTTTTAATCAGGTGTCAGACGTTAAGTTCCTTTTTGTTTTACTTATATATCAAGACCTTGAAGTTCCACAAAGAAAACAATACAAATAAATAAATATTGGAGACAGCAGAACTGTTATTTTTAATTATTTTTAGATGCTGTGAAACAAGTCTGTTTTCAAGCAAACAGACTTGTTAGTAATGACAGACCAACTTCTCTATCTGATGGACTTTCATACTTTCAGCATTTGCATCAGCTGTCTGCAATTCCTCCAAAACAAATTTAAAATATTTAAAAGGCTTTGAGTATTTTGCATTTACTGTCACCTTGTAACAATGTTGATCTGAATGTGGGTGCTTGTCTTGATTCAGAAATTTTTGCTCTGAGTGTAATAAAATGAAAGAAAAAAACAGAGCAGTACGGAGTAAACTAATATGTTTCTAAAGAAAAATATCTTAGCTCCCACAGTGTAATAAAGGGTCCAACATAACTCCCACTGGCTAAGCATTTAGAAAGACTTATAGCAGAGATAAACTGATGGGCAGGGAATGAAGGAGGGATTCTTTCTGAAAGCAGATCTCTTCCAATAAGTAGTGAATACGAGATGCAAAATACAAAGGATGTAAATAATCCGTCTTGAGGTAGTTGAACATTTATTAAACTGTGTGTTGATGTTGTCTCGCTCCAATTTATAGGAGGGAGAAGAGGTGGTTTTATTTTTTTTTATTTTTTATTTTTTTCTGATATATGTGTGCCCAACAGCAAGATTAAGACAGAATGGGTCAAATGGTAGTCTGAGCAGTTTATTACAAATTCTAGTCGCTTAGGGAGATGGGGAAGACAGGAGATAGAAAAGAGAGAGTTAATAAAAGGAAGGAGTCTTTGTAGGAAGCAAGAGAGAAACAGTCACCACCGGGAATCCAGCATAAGCTCATAGTTCAGACGTTGATCTTCAGTAGTGATAGGTCTTCGGAGGTTGATGTTGATGAGTTGACGAATTCTTCTTCTTAATGACAATACAAACTTATTTATAGGTCCAAAGTGGTCAAGTCAGCTCTCTTTGGAGTAGCAGCTTCCGGTTTGTGGACCTCAGCAGGAACTCCTTTGTTCCCATCTTCAGGGCCTTGGTAACAGATAAGAGGGAGCAGGGAGACGCCAAACTGTCTACTGCCTTTACAGGATACAATGATACCATTCCCCAGTCTCCCCGTACCAGTTAATTGGTCACAGGCCGGACCTTCCGCCAGTAAACACTCCTGAGCATTCTCTTTCGAAGGAAACAGCTCCAAAGAAATGCTTTCAAATGTAAAACTACACACAAATTGATGCCGGCAGCCACATGGCGGCACCCATTACTCGCCTCCTAGATAAGTCAGAGTCTTGTCTGAAGAAATGCTTCAGAAGGAATGCTTCGAGCCAAGAAAGAGAAGAAGGGTTCAGACAAATGTATAGATATCATATTGGTAGGTTTTACTTATTGTTACTGCTAGTCTGTTTACATACTAATGTTAAGATCTTTACCCATGAAATATATTCTATTTAGTCCTACATGTCAGCTCTGCGCTGCTGTCCATATACAAAACGCACAAACTATGAAGCAGGGAACATTTCATAAAACAAGCCCTTTAGAACTTGGAGAACTTTGTGCAAAAGCTTAATTTAGTCTAAACCTTGACAGTTAAGGTACCAGTTGTCTCTCATTTCTTTAGAAGCATAGGAATAAAGGCTTCTATGTATTGAATCACCTCTCATTATTAATTTCAATCTCGATGGTTTTCAGTATTGGGAATCCCTCCATCTTTTGAAAAGTAAAACTTTCTATCGCACCTAACAATTGAGATGAATAAGTACAAACTCTCTCCCTCCCTTAGTGTTGCATATATAGCCCCAGGGAGAAATAAATCACTGCAAACTGGCAACTGCTAGAATAAACCTTGTGGCTATCAATAATTCAATGTATACAACTGTAGCACTTGTTCAATTACACTATTTTTAATTAGCATAACATCATAAGAGATATAAGAGACAGAATTAAACACTATAGTGTGGAAATCACTGGATTATTATTCATTTATTACAGGTTCTTGTAGCCATGATTTTATTATTATTATTATTATTAGTTTATTCCACTTCTGAGGGAAAAAAAAAAAAAAAACAAGCATGGATGTGGCAAAAGCTTTCAAGAGATATCATTTCCCCAGTTGGATTTGTNTTTATAATTATATTAATTTTTTCCCCTTTGTGAGGAAAAAAAAAAAAAAAAAAAAAACAAGCATGGATGTGGCAAAAGCTTTCAAGAGATATCATTTCCCCAGTTGGATTTGTCAACCTACCATCTCAGCATCTACTTGAATCTCTTACAGAGAGGCAGTAATAAAACATATGTGGTTAAAAAAACACACACAAACAACTAATAGATTTTATTCCTCTTGAATTGATAAAAACTAATTCCTTTCTGGCAGTTTGTAGTCAAGTAGATCTCACCATTCCTTTTGATTCTTTAGTGTCAACGAAAGCTGAACTGTAGCAATTACAGGTATGATGTCACATATTTCATTCCACTACATGCAGCATATCCTTAAATTACAAAAATGCAAGACTGTTTTAAGAACAAAGTTAGAATTTTTCCTAGCACTACTTGAACAAGAAAAGCACTTTAAAACTGGATTCTGTCAATATAGATATAACAGAGAATACACATCAAAATTGCCAGTAATAAATTAGAATATAAATATAGTGATGTTTGCTTCAGTTTGGCCAAATCTGAAACTATGGTGAAACCTATACAATTTCTAAATTCCAGAAAAAGCAAAGAGAAAATGGTTGAAATTAACTTATGCAAAGAGAATATAAATAAACACAGAAAATAGAGCTCTTATTCCTAAATTATAAAGGTTAATATTTCTGCCTGCTTATATTGAGACAGCAGTTAAGTGGGTAAAATTCTCAAATATGATTCCTGACAACATTTCAATCCTTAATATGAAGAAACATAAATGGACTTGGCTTTTAATACTTGATATCCTAACCACTGATCTGTGAGATGTATGCGTGTCTACCTAACTTCTAGCCACTTCCTAAGAAACACTCCCTACTGAGCTGATGTAATTTTGTCAGAGCTCTTAAGGACTTTTCTTGCTGTATTAACATTATTCTTAACTTCATTCTCTATGAAAGTGTTTGGTAGTGAAAAACTTACTGATTCATGCCATCTCAAAATCATTTTGGGGTAACTGCATCTTAATTGAAAAAAAAATAAGTTAATAATGCAAGATAAAATGTAATAGATAGTAAAGTAAAGCTGTATAATTGGCTGCTAACAAAACACTTAAGTATAGTGAAAGTTCATATCCGAATTTCAGGAGTCTATTAGATTGTCTGGAGCCATTCAGTCTAATTTTTGAAGTATTTGCTTCTTGAAGCCAATCAGTATGATAGGATGATTTTCATTTTTTTCTCATAAAAGTGTTACTGCTTTCAATACGTTCATATTTTTAATGAAGTGGGCCTTTGACGTATTATATTTACAATCTGTGATGTATTGTAGATTTTTGTTGAAATTCCTTTTACTGGTGTTGACAAAAGTAAAGACCTTAAAAAAAAAACAAAAAAGGGAAGATCTTACAAATCCCCAGGTTTTAGCTTAAGAATGTGTTGTTGTATTACTATTAACATGTATATTTAAAACACTGCTTAAACCTGTACTTAATACATGGTGAAAGCTTAAGAATTTGTTATGAGCTTGAATGCACAATTAGTTGGAGTAGAGCTTTTCCAAACCACATATAGAATTTCCGATATATTAACAAATCCAACAAAGTAAAAGATGTTTTTTTTTATTAATACCTCAAGTAAGTTTCAGTGGTTCATCAGAAGAGTAGAGAATAATCAGTGAAAAGTAGAAAATACTAGAATCAAAATCTCTATTTCTCCTATGTGCTAAAATGAAGACTGCTGGATAGGTTAAAAAAAAAACAACTACCCTGAACTAGCTACAGCTAGCTACAAGTAACACCCTGAAGTTGATTTTCACTGTCCTGTCTACCTATCTATGCATGCACTAATACTAGATAGGAGAAAGGTGTAAGGCTCATGATTCTAGGTCATTTTAAATAAGCAGGTTTGACTAAATCTTTCTTGCAATAGTTTTAATAATTTCACAGAGTGATGATGTATCAATTAAAATTAATACATCTTCAAAGTAGAAACTGCTGAAACTTCTATCCTCAGGAAGTAAATGCATGAATCAGTAATTACAAAGCATTGCTCATCTCCTTCATTTACTTTCATCTTGTGAGGAGATTAATAGCCATCCTTGGGACACCAGCTGCTTTCTATTTATCGCAGAAATGCTACAGGGCTGGCAGTCCTGCTGAAGGTCTAAAGGCAAGTCAAGATATGAAGAACCAGCAGCACCTTCGGAGTCAGATGGGGGGAGGAAAAACAAGTGTTATTTTGCACATCTGATTCTTCCAAGTGCTCTCTCCACTCCCTTTTTGTACAGGTTTCCTTTTATTCTTCTCTCTTAGCTGGGTTCCTAGAACTAAGGTCAATAGAATGTGTTATTTCAAAGAACTGCAAATTAATTTCATTTGAATCTCTCTTCTTTTCCTCCCCTGTAACAACCCAACAAACAGCAAGGCCATCTTTCAGTTAAAATTATTGTAATTATTGTACTGTGAGTCATAGAATTTCATTTGGGAGAACCATTTTGCATTTCACATCTCTGCTGCGTATAACACTCCATCAGATTCATGCAACTTTAAAAAGAATTTTAGCAGTAAACAAAGTATATTCTTCCAAGTTCAAAGGTGCAAGCTATGGAAACATATTTTTGTCTTCTGCTCAGTGTCTCCTCACAGTGAAAAATACACTGTAAACTAAACTAAAATATTTTTAATGTTTTGTTTCTTTTTGTTCTTTTTTTTTTTTAATCAAATGTTAATGTAAAAGTGAATATCTTGGATAATATAAGTGATCAAGGTACAGTTCAGTTTGATTTCTCCATACTATTAAAAAGGCATGTGAATTTTTTTAATTTTTTTTTTTTTGTCTTAATAACACTTAGATTTTAACTCTGTTCTCCATCAGTGGCAGTGAAAGTGTTAGCATTAGACTCAGTGACTGTAAAATGTTGTAAAAACAAATTTCACATTTCCAAAGTATTGAAAATATTAATGGCTTACAGTTGATGTTAAAAATATAGACACTAGATTCAAATATTCCCATCTACATTTATATGCAAAAAGAAAAAAACCCCAGGGCTTTGATATGCTTTAGATTTTAATACTGAGATTTCTATTTTTATATTCAGTTACTTGCACAAGACAACATTTAGATATACTTCCAAACTTCCCAGTCAGTATTGTTTGGTTGCTATTCTGCTGCTGAGACTCAGCACCATGTAATTTAATTCAGTACGTATTTTGTATTTCGGTAGATCGTTGAAATGTGTCTTCTGAAGTTTACCTATCTCAATATTTTATTTCATTATTGGTATAAATAATGGAAGCTATGATGTATAACAAATGTTCAAAAAATATTATTTTAAATTAATCCTTTCCTTTCCCTGTTCTAAAACAAATATTCCTTATTTTTCATTTATTTTTAGAGGTCTTTCATTGAGAACTGAAAGCAGATGAAGTGGTTCAGAATTTTATAATAAGAAAGTTATAGAAAAAAATATACTTCTGACAAGACTGAAAAAGAAATGAGTGTTCATCTTGCAATACAGCAACATTAAAACTATTTTCATGCTAACCTGTGTTCTGGGCAGCGAAGTGGGATGAGGGCAGATTGATTCTATTCATTCTTCTGGTTGAACAGGGAGCAGTGCTTTAGGGTGGTGATTTACAAAGATAATATACCTCCATGCTTCAGTACTGACGGACTTAAGCTCACGTTAAATCTAAGATGCTTGCACAGAGCTTCGTTACAAATGCTTCTATGGTTCACTGAACCACAGAACAATTCAGTTTGGAAGGGATCTCAATAGGCCTCTGATCCAACTTCCTGTTCAAAACAGTGGATTGTGAGGCTGGCCCCTGGATTTGAAGGAGTCATGTCAACGCAATTGCTGTACCAGGCTTTTGGAGAAAAGTAATTTGATTTCACATTCACCTGAAATCGAGAAAACAACAAGAGTGAATGGAATGCTATTGAAAAACAAACACAAAAACCATAATTGTGGCAATAATTAATATAGACAGTTTGTTAAAATCTTTCATATTGATTTGTTTAAAAAACGTAGCATGATTAAGTATGAAATATGTTTCTGGAACAGCATCTTAACAGTATGTGTGAAAGAAAACAGTAAATTCAGAATTTTGGGGAACTTTATATTTCATGAGGGCTGAATGCTAATGTTTTGATCACCATAAATCGACAAGAGGTCTTCTGGGATTTCCAAAGGTCAAATAGAGTGCTGAAAAAAAAAGCATTTCATTAGATAATTTTCCTTTAAATATGCGATGGTGACATCTCTTCTTTCATCTTAATTGGCAAACAGCCATATTGTGAAAGGTAATGTAATAAGAGCTTTAAATGAAATCCTCCAAAATTAGTTGGCTGGGAGTAGTGTTTTGCAAGGTTTATTTCTTTTCTGAAGACTATTCTTTCCTCAGTTTGTGCTACTGTGAGTATTCTTTTTAGTCAGAAAGTATTTTTGTAGAATTATCAGTTTTAGGGACTCACATATGATTACTTATGAATTTTGCAACACTTTAGAAACACTGCTCTCTCTCTACCTATGGTCTATAAAATAATCTCTGTAAAGTAGCATAGTAGATAGAAGATATCTGAAATACATGCTTTTTCTGCTTAAGAATAATAACATCATAAACTGTAAAGCAGCTTTTGTTTATGTCTTTTAAATGACTCTTAGCTGTGACAGGAAGGTTAGTAATAAGACTAATTTTATTTCATGTGTTCTGGTCATACACAATTCACTAGAGGAACGGTATAATCTCATTAGCCTTCATGCCAAGAGTTTTCTCTTCTTGTGTTGATGACTTCCAGCATGTTTCACGTAAGTTTTATTTTCTTTTATCTACTATTCCTCCTTCTTGGAAATAAAAAGACAATCTGTCAATGGAAATGAGGTAATTATATATAATTTTGTTTTTATCATTATCCAGATTGCATTACAGTACATCCCTGGACAATACAAGTACTTAAGTTGTGTCAATAATATTGCAATGGACTTTCCTGGGTGAAGGACACAAATATTTTTCATTTTCATTACGAGTAACTAAGCATTGCACTTTAATGTTTAGACAAGGGAAACTAGAGATACAAGGCTCCTACTTTCTGCTAAAACCACAAATCAGCAAGTAATTGATTTCATATGCTTAGATTTTTTGCTTCTCTTGATATCCCTGGGAAAAAATTCATTATTTCAACTCCTATTATTCACAACTATTAAAATATTTTATAAAAAGCTGTTTCTATGAACTGAATGAACTAACTGTAGTTACCAGTGAGTAATTTTCTTCAGTTGTCTTTGACAGCTTTATAATAGCATGACACAAGGCTTCATTAATATGTGAACCTTGGACATTTCCTTAGTATTAGGAGAATATCTTAAAATTTACTTTTGTTATGCTCTAAAACCTTTGAAGCCATCTCCATCTGTAGCCATGGGGCCTCTGGTATCATCCCATGGTTCTGATGTAATCATGGAGTCTGTTACAATTTCATGATTGTGTATCTTTCATAAAGCGATAATTTAGAAGTGAAGCAGTAGGTATATATAGTACTATATATGTGTACACTTAAATGTTGCATATTTTATATGGTTACATAGATCTTTCCATAGAATATTAAATATGCTTATGTCATACATATGTAACGTTACAAAAGTCTGGCAGTTTTGAGTTGTTAGCTTTCTTGTCTTTTATTTCAAGCACTGAGTAGGGAGAACTTCCTGTTCAATATTTCCCAAATATTTCTTGCAAGATAATAATTTTCAAGTCACAGATTTTAGTCAGCCTGAGATACAATATTTAAGTTTTTCATTTTGTTAGGAAGAAAAAAGCTCAAATCTGCAGTTTGATTCATGATTTATAACTTGGTGATAATTAACATTGAGATTTAAAATGAAAAATGTAGTTATATGTTGGGTTTCCTTGGTTCCCTTACCATTTGATTGAAGCTCCATCATGAAAAGCTTTGATATTTTGTCATCATTAGCATTTTTCATTTTTTTTCAATCTGGCCAAAGCAAGTTTTTGTCCGAAATCTTAGAATTAAATAGGTTCAGTTAATTAATTTTTGAAAGTTTTTTCATGGATAAAAGTAACTAAAAATTTCTTAATATTTTTAAGAATATCTCTAAATACTGATTACAAAAACAATCACATTCAAGAACTCTGAAGATGCTGAGAAATTGGGAGTAATAGGGTCTGCAAACATACTGCAATTTATTTCTGCCTTAGCTACCAGCTAAAATTTTCTCCTGCGCTTTTCAGTAGGAGGAAATTGTAGGTGTTAGATCACCTAAGATTTTTATGAAACCAAAACATTCTTCTCTGTGAGGCAAGCTGTAGTTTTATATTCCATTGCTACAGAAATGATAGGGAGAGTAAAAGGAGATTTTTTTCTACGTGTTCATTCAGCAGGTTCTGGCTATTGATTATAATTATTGAATTTAAGAATACAAATAATCTGCTTTTTGCTACTCCCTGTTATTTCAGTGGTCGTACAATTTCTGACATGGAAAAGCAGATGCACACCTCCTGACAGAGACATCTTGTCTTCCTAATTATTCACAAATATTGGACTTTATTTAAAAATGTTTTGTCACTTGAGTCATATATGTCACCATGCATACAAATGTTCCTGAGAACAGTCTGGGAAGAAATAGGAAACTATAGTATTCTACAGTGAGAAGGAGAATTTAAGGAAACAATTTGAAAAACTATTTCAAAGAGACAAATGTAATGCAATATTCCTGCTCTTGTCTTTTCTCTCTTATAGTTCTAAGTTCTTCACGACTGTAGCAAGGATTTTACTAATTAATGAGGAATTGTTCAGAACTAATTTATTCCTTTCATAGAGAAAGGCTGGCATATTTGAATTTTAATGGTTAAAAATATCCTTTTTTTTTTTTTTTA
>VXAB01001444.1:51823-79911 GCA_013399175.1 Odontophorus gujanensis | reverse complement strand
TTTTTTTTTTTTTTTAGTTTTCCCTTCGTTTTTCATCCCACTGCCTTTTGGAATATATATTAATACACAAAGCACTGGGATTAAACCAACAGTTTTATGCCTTTTGACTTTCGGCTAGTCTTCAAGCCATAGGGTCTATATCACTACAGGCTCTTATGTAAGAATAAGGCCACTGTTTAGTATGAAGGATGATTAATGTTCTTCACTGCTACTGTGAGGAAGTGACCTTCATAATGTTGAAACCTAAATCAGTGAGACATTCCTATCTCATCGTTCAATAAAATTACTCATCACAGCAACAGCATGTCTTAGATATTGGACAGCTAAGTGAATCACAAAATGATCTTTTATCATCAATAATTGCAAGCGCTCCCATGTACATTTTTTACAAACAGAGGCTGTGTAGGAATTGAGGCAAAGGAAATGTGGAAATGTTTGACGGGGATAACAATGTATAATATATGGTTATTTTTCCTTTCTTCCTCAGATGGCATTTCTGTTCTTAAATAACTCAGCTGTAATATTAGCAATTACATGAATCACAGTACACGATTTTAACCTTATTGGTTGTTATATAACAATAGCTTAGAAGTTTTAGAAATCAATTTCTTTATGGCTATGAAACTGTGCAATTATTCTTTCTCATTTTCCTTTTTTTTTTTTTTTTCCAAACTGTTTTCTGAGTGTTCTTTCAATTACTTTGATTTTAATTTTGGTTTACATTTATACTTCACTCCCTAAGCATCCACCCCGTGAGCTTCAAAATAGGCATACTGTATGTAAGAATTGTCTGCTTCCTGTACTTGCGAGTAGCATTTCTTTCTCCTTCCATTACCAGGAAAATGCCTATAATTTAAAGTCAATAGCAAAATTGATTGATTGATTGATTGATTAAGCAATAAAAAAAAAAAAACAGCAATAAAATATTATTTAATCTAGTAGTATAAATGCAGTTCGTATATGGAACTCTGATATTGATGAATTGCTTCACATAGAATAGACATGTAGATGGGTTAGAAATTAGTAGTGAGATTTCATTGCTGTAGAGGAGACTTCTGGAGAAAGAGAATTTTATCTTTATAACTATCTGTATTCGATTCAGTAGTGTTGAAATATACTTAATTTTAAATTTCCAGTTAAAGATGTTGTGAGTCCCAGCATTTTTAGAGATATGCGTCGAGCATAGAGAAGGATGAACTACTGTAACTATGGGTGTTCTAAATATTTCTGGAAGCGTGAATGAATTTATCACCACTATTTTCAGTACTGCATCAATGTCTATAACACAGTGGCAAAATAAGGGATAAAAGTCTGCATTATGAAGATTAAAAAAAAAAAAAAAGGAATTACAAGCAGTAGTCCTTCAAACTGTATTGAAGGAATATCTGCACTGCCTGACAACTTAGAAAAGAATAGATAAAGACTATATCAAAAAGCACAACATCTTAAGGAACTGAATAATATATTGCTGAGAAGTCTGCTGGGTGAGATTGTACTGCTGTTTGGGACTTACACTGGAAAATCTGATCGATTTTTATTGGATAAATATTTAGTAAGTCTTGGTTGCTTATTCTTTGTTGCTAAAGAAATGTTAATTGCATTGTTTTCAGTGCTTTCCAGTGTCATGGCCCCTTTATGTTCTAAACGAAGTGTCCTTTTTAGGATAGCTGGAGTAACTCCTCCAAGGAAATGAAAAATGTTACCTAAATTCACTGCAGCATAAACTGCATAAATTCTACATTTAACAGAACTTTTCAAGTATGTAAAGTGTTTCTGTTAGTTTGCTTGTATTTGTTTGTTTGTTCCAGAGAATTTAGAAAACCATACAAATGCCCTTTCTTCTCTCTCCACTATCAGAAGAGCTAAATAGTAGTTCTCTGCTATTTGATCATTAATTAATGCTGGAGTGATGAGTTCAGGAAAAGAGAGATGTGGAATTAGGAAGACAGAAAGCTATGCTGCTTTGCAGCTCAGAATTATATGTTTAATACCTAAGCTTATGCTCTAAACTGTCTTCAGGCTTTCATTAATGTATATTGTACTCACCTGTTTGCTTCTCTGTAATACTTCATTGAAAAAATAAGCTTTTGTTCTGGATGTTTTTTTCTTTTTTTTCATCTTTTCTTTTTTACCTATTAAGTATTTGTCTGCACATCTATCTAAAGGCCTGAATCTGTGAGATCATAGAATAATAGAATCATGAATGTCTTGGGTTGGAAGGGTCTGTAAAGATTGTCTAATTCCAATTCCCTGAAATCCATCTTCAGGTGAGTGTGAGGGCCCATGCTTGAGTATGAAGCAGCTCCTTGTAAAGGCTCTCACACAATTGTCTCCCCGTGGCCACCAGCAATGGTCAATCAGAGCTGGCCCCTCTCAGTCACTGAAGCAAAAGACTATGGAGAGCGGGTATGTTCTTACAACCCTGGCAGTCACTGTAGCCTCTGACTAAAGCTAGCTGCAACTCTTAATCTTTAAACACATTTGAGAATAGCTACCAGTCATTTTTGCGGTCAGGGGTAAGGAGAGCCAGAACCTCCTTTGAGAAGGTAGGTTCTAGCTCTTCTTTATCAGTGTACCTTTCATATCTCCAGCAAAGAGTCACAGAGAGTAATCATCTAATGACTAACATAATACTTCTTTACTTTCTGTGGATTTAGTCACTGTCATTCACCTGGAAACTGGGTTAAAAATGACTCCTTTATATTTCATCTTCTATTTTGATGATCTCATGAACTTAGAGAGATGCCTCATCTCTCTAAGTTCATGAGATCATCTCATGATGGCCTTGGTTCTGCATTAAATCAGTCATGAGAGGTTCCATGCACACTTGCATGAGAACATATTTTCTTCAAAGCAGATTCATTTGTTTTTCATGAGCATTTTTCATATGCATGCTTAACACATACTTTTGTTTTTCAAAGTTTAACCTCTCCTTGACAAAGCAAAAGTCTTTACAGCGTTCGTTTTTTACCTATTTACTCCTTGACCAGGGAACTATGTATGCAACTGAATATCTGTTTAAATGTGTTGGAAGTGATGATAGCAACACTGGAATGTTACAGTTTCCATCCACTGTGTGCGTCCCTTGAGTGCTCATATGGGAACAGAAAGAATACTGTATGCAAGTTTGTCAGACCGGTTGAACCAATATGAGGCTGAATGTGATAAGACATCATTTCACCACTACAAGCCGGAGTCAAAATGGCAGTCCATGAAATGATGACATGTCAATTCCCCATCAAACAAAAAGTTCAAGACACAACCTTCAATTTGTAAAATGATGTGCAGTCTTTTGGGATAGGAAAGAAGTGATCTTCCTGGATTTCCTAGAATCTAGGCAAACCATCAACTCTGATTTCTGTATGACAGTGCTGACTAAACTGTAGGCTCAAACTTCCAGAGTCAGGCCAGTGAAGAAGACAAGCTTTCTTTTGCAGTGTGATAACACTAGGACCCATACCAGTTTGAACACTGTAGAGAACACCGTCAGTCTTGGCTGGACTGTCCTATCACACACCATGTAGTCCAAACTTGATGCCTTATGACTTCCATCTGTTTGGGCTGATGAAAGGTGAACTGCGTGGTAATGTTTTCTTAGCAATCCTGTCATAGCATGTGTGAAAAATGGAGTTACCTCTGTTAGTGTAGATTTTTATGAGTGCAGTATGCAGGCTCTTGTTCATGGCTGCTGGAAATACATATCTAGTGGTGGTACAAATTCTGCTTCAAATCAGTTATCTTTCTGTTGTCCAGACTACTATGACGTTTTACAGTACAAGTTTAATTTTCATTCTCAACCATTTCATAATGCAATTCTCGTCATTTTTATTCATTTTGGAAAAATCATCTGTGTGCATGTACCAGGTAATCACTAATACCAAAATTCCTTAAATAATTTAAAAAATAATTGTCAGTCTGACATTGCTGTACAAGAAGTGATAGCATTTACAGATAGAAATGTGACAGTAAGAGGAAGAGAAAAAGTTTTAGGTAACTTTAAATGTCAGGACCCTTTAAATAAAAGTTCATAATCAGAGCTAGAACAAGTTGTTTATATCATCATCCCCATTTAAAAACATTGTTCTACTGTTTTTTCCTTTCTCTTCCCTTTTCTGTCTAAATATTTTTGTGTTGCTCTTTATGTGAAATGTTGTGGCGTGTTTCTATTGCTCTGATTTTAATATAGGACGATTATAATGTAGAGCATATAAATGTATTCCTTCATCATTGAAACCAAGATGCCTTTGTTCATTTGTGTAGCAATGTGAAGAATCTTTAACTAAAGAAAATATGGTTTAGAGTAAATCTAACTACCTATTGGTAGAATAATTTATTAAAGACCCCCAACTCTGCCAGCTTTCTCCCCTCAATCTCTGTTTTTACTCTGAAACTGATTTTTCTGCTGTCATGCTGGTAGTAACAGAATACATCTAGAGACTGCCTTTTTTATATTCATTGCAAATGTTGGTGCTATTTAAAGTAAAATTTCAGAGAAGTCTTTATCATATTCTTTTTCAAATTTGGCATTTACTGCTAAAATTACTGTTGCAAATTTATTATAAAATTGTTAAGAATTCTAAAACAAAACTTTTAGCCTTAGGGAAGAACAATATTCTTCATCTAGGGACTGAGTGATTGATTTCTCTTGCTGCATTATTCATGAGCTGGAAAGGACTACACTTTTTCCTGAAAAGAATCCTTGTTTTCACTCTAGAAAGTAGTCATTAATTTGCAGAAGGAGCTGTCACTGGCAAAGAATGAAGAGAACGGAATCTACAAATATTAAGGAGGAAAGCAGGCCTGAAATATGACATAAGAAGCAGGAGACAGTAGCAGCATGGTAGAATTTTCATGAGGGACAAGCTCACTTCAATCTCCTGCTCCTCAAACTTTAAGTTTAATATTTCACTCTCACAAAGACTGACAGTCTATCTGCCCAGTCTGTTTTAGGAAATCAGTTTACAAGAGAATTAGCTGCAAATGGATAATGAGGTTCTCAGCTGCCTTTGCATGGGTACTTAGCCTTCATGTATCCTCTCCTATTTTTGAAAGAGAGTTAAACCACACCAATTCATAATATCTCTGTACAGGTTAAATTGAGACCTTTCTCCCTATGAAGACTCATGCCATCACGATTTAGGGACTGGAAGACAGGAGCAAAGACAAAAAACTAGCTTTGAAAGAAGAGAAAACATATAAAAAGCGAGTTTTCATAGAGAAGTTATATCTATTGAAGCATACTTGGAATATTTCACAAGGAAAATGAAAACTTCTGCTAATCTATCCTGTACAAACCTAGATGAGCTTTCATGCATGTCTTTCAAATAGACAGTGTAGTCTATTCCAAATCAGCTTGGCTTGAAGGACAACCTGACTGTTTAGGAGACAGAGAAGGGGGGATGAGCAGTCTATGAGACCTGGCTATGTGTAGCAGCTCTTGATAGAATTTACAGCATATACTGGGATGTTGGAGCATTGTGAGGTTTGCCAGTGTAGTCATATTTGTCCACTGGGTAGTTTTGTATTCACTGCTGGCAGTAGCAATACATGTCTGTAGGCAAAGGACATGCTGTCTTTGAGACATATAATGTTATCTGTTCTCTCCGGCAGGTCTCTAAACCTTGTTGCTTGGGATGACTCTGATATGATGAGGTGCACAAAATTTTTGTGTCAGGATCTTACGTACAGTTCCTCTGTGCTGCTGTAGGCCTACTCGTATGGAAATATAGTCAGTCTCGTAAAGAAAGAATGTGAGTCCTGCCTGTTCTGAAGGTGTGCGTAATTGCTGCTGTCAGAGGCTTGGCTTGGTGGAACTCTTCCAGATCTGAGCAGCCTCAGATCTTGTGCTACTAAAAAGTGCTGGCAGAGGGAGTATGTCCCTCATTGTAGGTGCTCTTCTGTCATTTCAAGCTGCATTCTAGCTTCTCCAATATCAGAGATACTGCCAGATTAGGATGCAAACCTGGCTTGATACACTTACCCACTGCAAAATGAACTATCAAGATATATCACTACCACAAAAATAATAACTTTAGAGGAATATTTCCATTACTGTATTTACTACAGGTCTTTCTGAGTTTATTTTTGGACTTCTTGAGGGGTAGGAACTGTTTTAGCATTGCATCCCAAGATAAGTTAGCTTCTGTTGCATTTCTTATGTGGGCAAAAGTTTAATTTTTTTCCGAGAATTAAACATTGAAAGTGCAAGTAAACAAAGAAGAAATGGCAAAGCAGACTGCTTGGTGTATTATATCACATGGTTTATGATTTTTTCTATCATGAAAAGACATGAGAACTCCTGCTGGGTATAAAATAATAAACTGTTACAATATGGAAAAGTAATATCTGTTGCCGAGCTCACAGGTAGGGCTCTCGCGAGATCGAAACCCCCCTATAAGCAACGTAGCAATTAGAAGTATGGCACCTTACTGTAAAGTGCTGAATCATTGTAACTCATTAGTGCGCATGCTTATCAGTAGGCCATAAAAGCTGTGAAGTAGAAACAATAAACGCCATTTGCTGCTCATCGCATCGGTGCAGTATCTCAGCTCTTGGCCCTGGTCGGGCAGGTCGTGAGCTCAGACCTATGCGGGACCAGTTTTTGCAGGCCGAGGTCCGTTGGGTGGCACGCACGGCAACAATATCATGAGTTAGCTTAGGAAGTGAAATGTAAGACAATGCTGCGTACTTAAAGATGAGATCTTGGCAATAGGAACGTACCTTTTTTATTTTTGCATCTCTTTTGTTTTGTAAAGCTATAATAAGAAAAATCACAGATAGTGGTGAAACTACACGCTATTTTACACCTTCATGTAGTCCTATATATACAAACAATAAAATAGCATTACTTCCTTTCCTCCCTGTTGACTGCCTGAACTGCAGTTAAAATATTCCAAACTGAGACATACGGAATTGTCCAGAAGAATGAAAAGAAACGAATGGTAGTTTATGAGGCAAGATAACATTTTTTAAAAGATAAACTTAGTGATTTATTGTCTGTCTTGACTACATGTTGTATTCAGTGCCTTTCTTTCCATTAGTTTATTTTTTGAAAATTCTGTACAAGCTTCATGTTAAAATGAGTGATCATCCCACCTGCCAGAAATCCACCCTGTAAAACCCCACTGTTTTTAATTTTCTTGTACATGTACTATGAAGGGGTAACAAATCCTGTCTGTTGTGTTAGTCCATTAGATGGAGTGAAAGATAATGTTAAATTTAGCCTAGAATTATAAATACACTTCTAAATTTAAGAAAGAAAGGTTTTATTTTTAACCAAAGGAAAAATATTTTTAAAGTTGAAATATATTGTTTTTCATAAGTAATTCTAATAATGCAGAGAAAAGTATATAATATGAATGAAATCAAATTAGATTTTTCATCAGTTGAAAACACTGATTCTTTAGAATGTAGTTTATCAAACACATATTTAATAGCTTGCTCTATCATAAACACAAATGCCTTGAAATCCAACATAATTTTTAGAGATGGAATCTTGGTGTTTTACCTTCTGGTAAGATTCATTTCATTAGGTCAAACCAGAACAGAAAATATTCTAGCTTTTCAGACCAAAGTTGCTGAATGAAGGAGATTGCGTGCTTGTTGAATGACAAAAATAAATCTGAAGATATATTTTTGCAAGAAAGATATTTACTGGGCATCTCTGTGGTTGCAATTTTGTAAGCTATAATGCTGATGTAAAAAAAAAAAGAAAGAAAACAATACAGAAAATTGTAAAAGGTAAATGATAGAGATTTCTATTATAACTTTTATGTGAGTGGGGATAGCTGAAATAAATTTTATATTATAGGCTTATAAGATCTTATAGATCTTAGAAAATCTTTCCAGAATTTGAATATCTATCAACTAAATCCTAGGTGTTTTCCTTGAAAGTGCAATATTGTAAGGAAGCATTTAAAAAAGTATTGAAGGGATGAAGACATATCACACAAAGATTCTTCAGCCTGGAAATGACATAAAATGAAAAGCAGGAATCGAAACAATAAATATAATGAAGGAGTTGAATAGAAGATTTTTTTTCGTATTTTAAGAAATATAAATTAGTAGTAGTATTGTACTTTTTTTTTTTAAAAAAAGTGCTTTTGTTTGTTGTTGCTACCCAGCAAACTCATTGCTACAGCCTTCTTTTAGATCTCAAAGTAAATGTGAATTCAAATAAGGCTTAGTCATATCTAAGAACACTAATATTTTTTGCTACAAATAAGATTAGCATGGGTGCAGTCCTCTGCAAAAACATACTGAAGCAAACATGACATATGCTTTTTTTTCATCTATTCAACCATTTTGTTTTTACTGATGTAGTAGTCCAGAATAGGATCTATTATACAATGGAGGATATTAACTTTACATTTCATGCATCTTCTACTATATTTTCTGAAGAGCAATGAATGTCTCATGAGTGTACTGGAAAACTCTGGATTATGTTATCTACCTAAATAAGAAAGAAATTTCTATCTCCATGTGTTTTTCTGCTCATTACTTTTAATCTAGCAGAATTTGCTTCAAATATCCAAGGATTTGTTTATGCACGAGGAATTGAAATACCTGAGTAATATACAAATGTTACCTAAATGTGGAGGCAGTGCTTCTCACTCTCTTCTCAGTCTTTAGAGCTTAGTTGGGAATTAATATGCTCAGTAGATACATTATTGCCATTGTGTCAGAGAGGAAGCTTCCTTTTATCCCGTTTTTATTTATTTATTTATTTACTTACTTACTTACTTATTTATTAGCAGATATCACTTGCAGAGATTCCAGAAGACCTATGAGGTGTAAAGTAAACCTATACTAAAAGTGAAGAAAATCACAAATTTTAACAAGAAAAAAAGTGATCATATCACTTTCTGAGGAAAGAATTTGAAGTCTTTTTCTGGGAAGGATAGTACCTGTCTGTAAGTCCTTTGGTACTGAGAACATTGATTAATGACTAGAAAGACACTGGAAACGACTACAGAGTTTTCTTGTATTTCAACACTTTGTAGACAACTATTCACTGAATGTTTCAGTTAGACAAACCTGTAGCTGACATTTAGTTCTTTCTTTCACCTTTTGAGAGGAGGAGAATTCGCACATACCCCTTCTGTAGATGAAGGATTTTGTATGTCTTTTGCTTCAGCTTTTTATCCTTCAGTCTGAAGAGCTCTTCTACTGCAGTTATGAATGACAGCAGAGAGACTTCATATGCTTCTATCTGTCTGAAATGTTGAAGGTTCTGATTTCTCTTCCACATCAAATAGTTATTTGTAAAGCTGAAGATAAAAAGCACATATAAAGTAGACAGTTCAAATATTAATTTTTTATATATATTTGAAGGAAATTTTACTTCCTCTTTTAGGAAGCAAAATAGAACAAATACATAGAATTACACTTCTGCATCTGTATGTGGATTTCAAACTACACTAATTTTATCCATAACAGTTGTTTCAAGCAGACTCTATTTACAGTACTCCTGTAGTTAGCAAGACATTGATATTCNAGAAAGAAATTTCTATCTCCATGTGTTTTTCTGCTCATTACTTTTAATCTAGCAGAATTTGCTTCAAATATCCAAGGATTTGTTTATGCACGAGGAATTGAAATACCTGAGTAATATACAAATGTTACCTAAATGTGGAGGCAGTGCTTCTCACTCTCTTCTCAGTCTTTAGAGCTTAGTTGGGAATTAATATGCTCAGTAGATACATTATTGCCATTGTGTCAGAGAGGAAGCTTCCTTTTATCCCGTTTTTATTTATTTATTTATTTACTTACTTACTTACTTATTTATTAGCAGATATCACTTGCAGAGATTCCAGAAGACCTATGAGGTGTAAAGTAAACCTATACTAAAAGTGAAGAAAATCACAAATTTTAACAAGAAAAAAAGTGATCATATCACTTTCTGAGGAAAGAATTTGAAGTCTTTTTCTGGGAAGGATAGTACCTGTCTGTAAGTCCTTTGGTACTGAGAACATTGATTAATGACTAGAAAGACACTGGAAACGACTACAGAGTTTTCTTGTATTTCAACACTTTGTAGACAACTATTCACTGAATGTTTCAGTTAGACAAACCTGTAGCTGACATTTAGTTCTTTCTTTCACCTTTTGAGAGGAGGAGAATTCGCACATACCCCTTCTGTAGATGAAGGATTTTGTATGTCTTTTGCTTCAGCTTTTTATCCTTCAGTCTGAAGAGCTCTTCTACTGCAGTTATGAATGACAGCAGAGAGACTTCATATGCTTCTATCTGTCTGAAATGTTGAAGGTTCTGATTTCTCTTCCACATCAAATAGTTATTTGTAAAGCTGAAGATAAAAAGCACATATAAAGTAGACAGTTCAAATATTAATTTTTTATATATATTTGAAGGAAATTTTACTTCCTCTTTTAGGAAGCAAAATAGAACAAATACATAGAATTACACTTCTGCATCTGTATGTGGATTTCAAACTACACTAATTTTATCCATAACAGTTGTTTCAAGCAGACTCTATTTACAGTACTCCTGTAGTTAGCAAGACATTGATATTCTCTGGCAGTGTTTCCATAAGAAAACCTGCTATTGTGGTGCCTCATTCCAGTGCATCAGTCATATGTTATTATGCTTTTGGAACATTAATTTTAGCTCTTGTGTGTAACTAAAACAAATTCTAGATCTTTTTTTTCATTATTTAAAGCTTGAAATTTGAAAAGGGACAGTATCAAAGTTTGCTTTATTTCCCATACAAATATCTAACATTCAGAGCAGTTGAGTATGAATATTTCACAGTGTGACCATAACCTGAGACCTTTCTGCCAAGTTGAAGAGAAACAGAAGACACTGATCCTACTGGTCTGATCCTTTCTAGTTACAACATCAGCATAAATTAAGAGAAATCCAACTTTGTGCTACAATGAAGTGAAGAAGGAATATCTTTGTATTCGTGACACAGTGGTTGCACTTGGCTTTCAGCTTTTAACAGAGCCATTCCACTAATAGTCTTTTATTGCAAAAAAATTTTGCAAGGGCTTCAGTCTCTAGCTGTTATTTAAAAAGAAACAAACAAAAACACAATAAAATGTGTTAACATACTAGTGCAGTTTGAGCTATATGTCAGTGTGGCGTGATTTGTTACAAGTGTGACAACAACAAATCTAAATGGTAAAAAAAGAGAAAAAGGGACAGATCACATAATAGGTGCAAATTTTATCAGAAGACTAAAATCTGATCAATCAGGATGGTGAATTTCAGTTGCTTGCTTATGTTAAGAACTGTTTAGAATTTTAATCCTTGGAAATGGACATGTTCAAAAGATTATAAGTAGAATAAATGGAATGAGTTTGAGTATCACCATTCATATCTCAATTTAAGTGCATATCTTGGGCCCTTTATAGAAAGATAAAAGAGGAAATATGTTTACAATCTCACTCTTTCTATGCAATGAGGCAGATCTTCAATTCTTGAAAAGACAGAAAAGTTCAACTCCTTAATATATCTTTTTATTGTTTCAATTATATGACAGTGTGCACATGCGAGCTGCTGCTTTATTATTCTGGGCATGCTTAATTCATGTAGTAAAAACAAATTTACCTCTTTTAATTTTCTTACCGCAGTTCTAACTGTACTTCTATTAAATGAATATGTAATACTTGTAAATTTCTAAACAGAATTGCTCATTGTGCTTCATAAGCAAAATTTTCCTTCCCATATTTGGTAATACTCTAACACAGTTGTTCCAGATTCAAGCAAGAACTAGATTTTGATCCAGAGATAAGAAAGTCATCAGAAATTTCTACTACAAATGTTTGAATGGAATATATAAACCTGAATATAGAAGCATTTACGCTTAAAGAGAATCATAATGAAATATGCTATATCATAAGGTTTGAAAAAGTTTCAAGAGATATAAAAATTATTCAGTTAGATTAGAAGCAGGAGAAAACAGTTGAGGACCTAGTATCACAATGGCCTACAATATCCAGGCAGAAGTCTGTTAAAAGGAAAGATGACTTTCTGAAAGGCTTTGTGTAACCCTCATCGCCTAAGGACAGATAAGCTATTGAGTAAGATTGGAAAAAAATTCCTAGGACACAGAGGGAAATGATTAGGGCTGAACCTTGGGAAATGATTAGAAGAATATAAGAGAAAAGTAGATATGTGGACTTTGCACTGGTAGGAAGAGAAATATGTCAGTGAATTATTAACAGAACTTTAAATTATTACACAATTCACCAGAGTTTGAACTATGAGAACTGATCCATTTACAGATCCCTAGATGGCAGAGAACTGTGTGAGGTGAGGCAGTGTTTGGACATAAATGGAAGTTATTTATTTTGTAGTAAAATGTTTGCATAGTTCAGCGTGACAATTGTATTATATCAGTTTTATACAAAACAGTTTTTCTAAGATGGTAGTTTGCAAGATTCTCTTAATATTACAAAATATATTGCCTATTTACCACTTGTGTTAAAAATTCAATATTGGCTCAGCTCCCATATATTGCTTCAATGAACTGCAGTATCTTCCATTTAAGAGTTTAAATAATCACTGTAACAGGAAAAGCAAGCTCAGCTATGGTGTAACCTTTGTTATTGATGGATCTGGATTTAGGGTAATGGAAAAAACACAGATGAAGATAAAAACATGTACTCATTTCTTTTTCTAAAAGTAAAATTTAAGTACAGGGGTTGATAGGAAAAAATGGTGTGCAAAATACTGTCCAGCTTAAACATGCGATAAACTGTGAGAAAATAATTTTAAGTTCACTCTTGAAAATTTACTGAAATGATGAGCATAATGGAGACTCTCAATGGTTAAAACTGATTTTCACTTACAGATATTTTGTGCTTATCTATGACACAATTTTACAGTTTCTATTTTCTGCATATATGAATAATATAAATTTTACAGCAACACAGCTAAATTAAAACTGAATAAAATACTAGCTCAGAATACATTCCAAACTTTGGAGATAATCTGGCTGCATTTTTTTGAAGTTGGTTAATATTAAATCCATTTCAGTTCAGTACATAAATCATTTTTAAATGTATCTTAAGTAATTTGCCTTTCTTGTCATGGAGTGACTCAATATCCTGTAACACCACTAAACTGTATTGTGCCTGCATTGTGTGTATTGAGCAGAAACCATTTGTTCAGCAGCACTGTATTTATGTCTACTTTAACTATTCAGCAATAAAGTGATGTTTCAGATTATTTCAGTTTAGCAACCCTCCTGTCTGATATGAAAATCTGAGTGGACAGACAAAAGCATATAAGGGTAATCTGTTTTCATATATGAATGGCAATTCTCTACTAATCCTGAGTGAAACCAATAGAAAGGAAAAGCACATTATTTCAACAGGTAATATCTAGATATTGCAGCTGTAATATACACATCAAATCATTTGTAGGTAAAACAACTTGCTTCGAATTCTGGAACAGCAGATTAACAAGGACCCACTTTGATTAATAATAAATACCTTTGTTTTCTAACAGTTACATTCAAAACAGAACAAAAAAGAGCAATGAAATTGTCCCCAACATCAACTGAATCTTCAAATCCTTTTTACTGAGATGTAAAGCATATAGTTTCTGACAGTCCTAGGTTATGCCCTGCACAGTACTAACAAAAAAGAGGTCAGACCTACCATTAATTATTATTTTTATAGTAATAGCCTTGAACATAGCTCTGTCAAACACTTTGTTCTTTTCATTTCATTTTTACAAAAATAAAGTCTTTATTAAGTATCTTCCTCTTAGTTGAAATATTTAAAATCACCAAGAGGAGAGAAAAATGCATAAAAATTAATAGTTTTGTTGTGTTTTTTCTTTTTTTCTTTTAAGGATGCCCTCTTAGTAGGTAGAAGGGTCAATTTTAAAGACAGTAACTACAACAGCAATGATGATAATACTAAATTAGCAACTGCATGCAGATGTTGCAGAAGTCATTATATATTTTTTTCCTACCAGATGGTCTATTAGATCTATTGTCAGACACTTTTGCAATATGCATTTTCCTCTTGTCATGCCTTTTAAGGATTTAAGTTGCTGTTGCAAACCATTCTTCTTTCAATCAGCAGTAGGCTGACTAATGGAGGATGTGAACATGTGTATCTGTCAAAACAATTATTCCTTAGGCAAGGAAGGAACTATTTCCTTACTAATCTGGTGGTCAGTGGCTCAATGTCCAGACAGAGATCAATAACAAGAGGTGATAAGTGCTGGGACAACTGCTCTCCAATATCTTCATTAATGACATAGACAGTAAGATTGAATGCACCCGCAGCACATCTGGAGACAACACCAAGCTGTGTGGTGTGACTGACACATCTGAGAAATGGGATGCCATTCAGAGAGATCTTGACAGGCTTGAGCAGTGAACCTCATGAGGTTCAACAAATGCAGGTGCAGGTCTTGCACCTTGGTTGCGGCAACCCCCACTATCAATACAAACTGGGAGTGATGAAAGGACTAGGGCTACTGGTGGATGGCAAGCTGAACATGAGTCAGCAGTGTCCCCTCACAGCCTGGAATGGCAGCTGTATCCTGGGCTGCATCCAAAACAATGTGGCCAGCAGATTGAGGGAGGGATCCTCTAAGTTCTATTGGTCTTCTAGAAGAAAAGTAAAACATCAGATTGTGAATTTTAGGGTCTGCATGACTGTCTATGTTTATAAGTGATAGTTCTCAGTTTTGTTTGAAATGGGGATAGAAAGATTGAAATACTTAAGGAAAACTTAAAATTCTGACTTTTTGTTACTTTTGTGACAAAGAAGATATCCACAATAACACCCCATCTATGTGCTTATACGGAATAGAAGCAAAGGCATGAATACTGTGAAAAAGCACTGGAAAGGATGAATGAGATTGAAGAGGGTCATGTTCTAGTCAGGTGTATACCCAATTGGAAATGAATTTACAAATTAATGATGCCTATTGCATATTCTAACTTTCCATTTTCTAGGTAATTGGACATCTACATGTAATAATTACATTCTCCTGTCTAGATTCTGTTTGTCTCCCTGGTAGAGTTTTAAAATGTGGTAGTCCGATAAATCATGGTGTTTCTGCTATTTGATAATCTTGTAATGCCATTAGAATGAGTTATTCTGATAATAGTCAGACTGAAATGTAATAAAATTAACAAAAACCAATCTTTTTAAAGGCAAAAAAATATAAGTGTCTTCCATTTTTCTATGTGATTCAATTTGTTTTTTGTTTTGTTCTGTTTTGCTTTTTGAGATTCAGTTTGTTTCATCCTGAGTACTAACAGAATTTCCATAATCTGTTTTTAAGAATTTCTCATGTGTATGTGCAGCTAAAAAATTATGGCGAGCACCTAAGTATTATTTTATTTATAAATATACCACTTCAGTACTATTATTTTTGTTATTCCTATTATTATCATTTTCTTATGATTATTATTAATATTATTACTATTACTATTTTATTTATAGACATTAATCTACTGTACATGTAGTAGAATCAAACTAAAACTTTTATTCTTATCAGTTCTAAATTGAATACAGATTTTATCTGATGGAAAAAACAAAAACAAAAACAAAAACAAAACAAAAAAGAGATTGTCTCCTAGCTTTGTAACACCAAGAAAGGCCAATGACATGTTCCTTGGCAAATATGCCACCTTGAGTCAGTCAGCATGCAGACTGTAGAAGCATGAACTCTCTTGTATTTGTAGTTGTGTTTTCATACCTAAGAAAGAAAATTGTTGTCAGTGCAAATAAAGCCAGTAAGTAATACTAATGTTTTTCTTTTTTTTTCTTTTTTATCTTTTTCTCTTTTTTCTTTTTTTTTCTTTTTCTCTTTTTTTCTTTTTTTTTTCTTTCTTTTTTTTTTTTTAACAATTATTGTTGTCTGGGAGTTAGGGGGGATAATTAGGAAGAAGGGGAAAGTATGGAGGATCTGATCACAATCTCTGAAATTGTCTGTTGTAGGGATTCAATAACAGATGTTCATATTTTTTTCCAAATGAATTTAATAGGATAAGATAATTATAAATAAAAATTGTATTTTATGCATGAACAGATCAAAACAGATGAATTTCATGCTTTTATGTGTAGGCAGACCAATGTAAGAGTGGAGGAATATCCATACAACTCTACCCTAATGACAGATATCTCAGGAAATACATTTCCAGTGTTTCCTTTAGTTTTCACATAAAAAAGGGGGAAGAAGTCTTCTCTGTTTATCAACAACAGCTATTAGCCTAGGATTACATAATAGTGATTCTAGGCACTAAACTAGTAATATAATAAAATACGAAGTTCGGTTAGGCAAAATCTTCATGTTTTATTTTCATTCCATTCTTTTTTCGAGAAGTAATTTTACAGCTTGATTAAGTGATTTATGAAACAAACATTTTATTCAGAAAATGTCATAGTGTTTATTTATCACTTTTAGTGAATGTATAATTTTTGAATTCCAGTTTGGTCTTTTTTTTTAGTATGAATTTTGACAAGATGAATACTAGGCATTATAGAAGTTAAAAGATGTGGCATTTTGAGAGTAAAAAGAAAAAAAAAATATTTGCTTCTATTATACACTTGTTTTCTTCCTGTAAAATTAGACACTGTTCATTTTGTGTTCTGTATCTTCTGAATCTTGTTTATATATTCCATTTTTCAAAAATGTCTTCCAAAAGTGTAACTCCTTCTAGAGAAGAAAAACTTCAAAATTTGCTGATCAAATTCAAATTCAAAAAAATCAAATGTGCTGTAGGCTATAAGTCATATACAGTATTTCCTAAGTTATAAATTAACCACCTTGCATCCTGAACTCTTTATTCTAATTAAAATATCCCTATAGGTCCTATAATAAAAAGGGGAGAATAATCTGAGCATCATAATCTTAGCTGATCTTCTTAATATAATGTTTCCATTTATATCTCATCCAAGACATTCGTTACAGTAGCAATAACACCATGGTAGTTTGTTTAGATCAGAAGATCCTGAATAGCATTGATTATGATCCTCACCTGAACTTTGTGGTAAAGTGATTACTATTGTAGTAGCTCACAGGGCCAATCTTCCAGTACTATCAGTGAAGGCATGCAGATGTTTTAATGTGTGGCAATGTTTATATTTTCATAAACATAAAATAGACAAAGTAGAAATGACAAAACAAGTTGGTAAAGGGTCAAGCTTAAAATCAGGGCATCCAAGGAAGATCAAAACTAGCTCAAGCAAAATTACTCACTTTTATAATTTAGAGTATAATGACTTTGATATCACAAATTATTTCACACAGTATTTTTTCTCAAAACTGAACTTTGACACCTGTTCATTACTAGTGTGTTAATAGTTCTAATCTTCGAAGAACAAATCAATCTTTGTAGGTGATCATCTGACATTACCTTGTTAGAAGACTTGTAGATTTTCACCTTCAATTTACTGTCTTTCACAATGACACAGTGGAAATAAAAGATGAAAGCATAATTTCTGAAATGTAATCGTATTTTAAACATTGTAATAATTTAAAGGTCATATTTATTTACAACTATGATGATTTCCCTTATTTACAGAAAAAAGGAGTGTCTATGTCTTTTGCAGTAATTGTAAGGAAAATGTCTTATCCTTCAATTATGATACACTTATGGCAGTCTGAAGAATGGTATTTGTGAAGATCGGCTTACTGGTGTCTCAATTCATCTTGGATTTCTGTTCAAATTAATGCAGTGTTAGAGGAAGCAGCTGACATTAAAAGTACCAACTCAAATCTCAGTCTGTTATTTCTTCATCTGAGCCCAAAGGTGTTATATGTTACTCCCCCACTTCTTGCAGCTACAGTGATGTGAAGAGATATATTTTCATATGGAGAATGCAAGATCCCCATTATGTCAGTCAGCTGAGCTACTCTAGAGTCTAGAGTTATTTGCAAAGAACAGATAATGGCACTAAAATCAGTTTATATCATTACACCAAGAAAATATGTTGTGTTCCTATTCTCACAAGTACATTTCTTCCTATACAGTACTCTCTGAGATCTTTCAGTGGCATCCTCCTCAAACAAAATAAAATCAGAGTGGTCAGGGATCCTACAGTATCTTTCCTATACTAGTATATAACTGTTCTTCTAAAAGGGAAATGTTAAATGCCCATTTCTCCAGGTCTTATGGCTTTAATTGGATGGCAGTTCTCCAAGAATTAGGATTTTATTGTAATTAGGGTGCAGGACTTAAACTTGGGAAATCTGAGTCTTTTCTAGCTTTCTAAAGCACTCTTTATAACCTTACATTAAGATTGTGCCCCTTTTATATATAATATATATATATATATATATGTATGTGACGGATTGATTACTATTTCTAATTCTCAGAATATTCAAAATTTAATGTATGCATGATGCTCAGACAGCAGTGGTTAAAGCTAGCGCACGTTATCTGTTAAAAAGAAACAAAAAAGTTCATAATCAATATGTTGTAAAGGAGCTTAAACAGGTTACATGCTGCACTTAGACAAAATGCTGCATCAATTGAATGTTAGTCCAAGTATTATGCCTCATAACCACCTTCCTCAGTAACAGTTTTCTCCTCTTTTTTCTGTTGCTTTGGCATGATATTAGTTCAGCTCTTGAAAGAAGATAGTTTAGTTTTCATGTCATTCCTATGCAGGTACTATAGTCACAAGCAGAAAGGAAAGAAAAGGAGCAGCGGCAGTCATTGCTTGGAGGGTCCCATTAGCTGCCTCTAGCTCTGGACTTTTGCAAGTGCAAGTAGGAAAGGAATAGCAAGGCTGAATTTGAAGTTTGAGATCTAATACGTTAGGATGTAGTCTTTTTAGTGACCAAGTGAATGTTCTGTTGATTTATGAAGCAGAATGTCAGCTCTTACCATAAATAAATAGTATTTGTAATTAAGATAACAAAACATATCATATAATGAAGTTCAGAAAGCCATTAGCAATTTCAGTGGCAGAAAAATGAATATAATAATAAAAATATATTGACAGAATCCTATACAGAAGAAATGTTGTTCAGATCTGAAATAAAAATTCAGCCTGAAGTTAAAATGCATGTGGGAGAAAAAAAACAAAAAACAGTTCTAATTTCAAAAGCTTTTCTTAAATGGGTTAATCACATTCATGACAATGTAGTTTGAGTAAGAGTTTGAAAACATGTGAACAAATCCTGATTTCAGTACTGTAATCCACATTCTTTTGAAGTTTCCAGGAGTACTGAGGTATCTTCAGAAATGATCATTTATTTTATCTGTCCAGAATAACAGATTTGTAGTGAATGATTATTTTTTTGTACCTAACGTTTGTCACTGTTAAAGTTCAAAACATCACCAGAGCTCCACTGAAATTATGCTTGAGGGATGAAGGAGATGAAAATTTTATTATTTATTATTATGAACATATATAGTAAGTGTAGTGTAAAGCCCATGAGAAAGTAATACACAAGTATTTAGTTTAAGAATTTTCTTTTGACTTCCATGAGTTTTTCAACAGGTATTCTGAAAACCACAGTGGAATATGTGAACTCTAGCACAATTGCCTGGAATCTCAGTGTTATGCTAATTAAATCTTTAAAGAAACACAGGTAGCCACAGCTGTTTGATGGCTAAGTACCAACATTGTTTTGAAAACACACAGTTGGCATCACAATCATAGTCAGACATGCTCCTTGTGTCTACACTTCAAAAATCTCTGGGCCAAGAAAAAGGAGATTATTCTTTATAAGATGTGAAAAGTTTTCATTTTTTTCTTCTTTTCTTATGAAAATTGTTGCTCCTATTGAAGCAAAAATATTTACAGTTAAAATTCAGATCACCTTTATTCCATATAGATATACATGGCTTTGCATTTACACTATATAAACAATAAATAATATACTCTTTATTTAGATTACCACAATATAGCCTGCTTTCATTTTCTCTTCCTGTGATCACTTCCTGTGGCTGAAGATGAAATGGTTTCATTTATTTATTTATCTTGATGAAAAGGCTGTAGAATTAAAGATGAGTAAAAATAAGCGTCAAAAATTTTGCTCCTATTTTTTAAGTGGAAATCAATTTTGTCCAGATCTATCTAATCCCTACATTAAGGTCAAATGAACCCTTGCATCTGAGTCTTTCTGAACTGCTCTCTTAGGAGGTTTGCCCAATCTCTAATAAAATCAGCTATTTTTTCTACAAACAAAAAGAATATAATCCCCTTGAATAGGAAAGCAGTAGTACATTGAAAGATACTCTTGGCTGACAGACATTTTTACCCTATTGGTACAGAAGAGGCTCCTGTGATTACTGAAGAAAGCCAGTTTCATGTGCAATAAACACAAACAGATCTGCCTTCAGAGCAGAGGTTCTGAAATGATATATACTCAGTAGGGCAGTCCCACACACAATTCCTACCAGAATAGCACCTTTAAAAACTTATTAATTTACAGTAATAATTTTCTGTTAGCCATGCTACCGATCCCATTTAGGTTTAAAACGATGACTCATTATTCCTAGCATCTGCTTTATGCACACTGTTTTCTCATTATGAATAAATCAATAAATCAATCAGGGGCAATCCTCTTTACAGGAAAAAAGTTGAAGATTATGTTAGTTAACCCGTGATATATCAAGTAACTGCTTTCCTACTACAAATTCATCCAGAAATGAGATAAATAAAAGAATACATGTAACATTTAAGGCCAGATAAAACATTTTTGACAAGCTTGGGAAATGATTGCAATTATATTAAGCATATTCAGAATTATTTTTTAGGTTACAAACAGAGAAAAAGTCATGATCGGAAGCACTAGGTAAGGATAAAAATAGATTAGTTTCTTAAGTACTAGTGTGCTAATTTACAGAAAAGACATTTCTTCATTTTGAAAATCTGAACAAGGAAGAAGGTAGATTAGAATATAAAAATGGTATTCAAACAGGATATTAACCATCTAAATGAATGAGTAAAAAATATAAATATTAGAAAACATGGCTTGTACATGGCAAGTATTTTGCTCAAAACAGCTTATTGAATGAATACTTGCAATAGTATGGAAATTAAGTTGTCCTATGTGCATAGATGAAAACCATCTAAAAAGTTAAAACAAGTGGAGAGTCTGAAAAGAGCTGAATCCCTTTTTTGCAGCTGTACAAAAGTACCTGAAAAGGTGAAAAGAATGAACGGTACTTTTAGTTCCCAACCCAAGCAAGGTCTTCTGCATCTGTTTTTGATACTGTCTTTATTACTAATGGGTTCTCAGAATTATTCTGGCTTCAGTAGATTCCTGTGTCATGTTAGAGATGGAGCAGTATTGGTAAGAATCTTCATACTTACCAAGTTTCAAAGGATGCAAAATTCTTCCCAAATTACTGTTTGCAAATTTGTTCCTCCCTCTTTCCTTCCCTTCTTTCTTCCCAAGGGATATCATTTTTACCCTGACATCCATATTTAATATCAAGTAATCTCACTTAAAGATTCAGGAATATTTTTAACACTTATAAAATTAAATTCTGCTTGAAATCTACATATCTCACAAATTGTTCATTAAAAATCTTGATACTGTTTGCATGCAACGGTGTTTGTTTAGAAAAGAAAGGCACTACAGGAACCAGTAGTTCTCTTTGTTAATACAGAAATACAAAAACAAAAACAACAACAAAAAAAAAGACAAAAAAAATTAAAAAACAAAACAACAACAACAAAAAAAAACAGAACTAATCTGTGCATTTCTCACAGTGATGGTAATTAAATTGTGGGATATCTACAAAATGGAAAACGAATACAGGATGTTACCAAGTCTTATCAAGCCCAGACACTTTTCTGAAATCTTCAGTTATATTTCACATAACTGAAAATGAATCTTTAATGATCTCCTCCACATTGGTGAACACCAGTTCCAGTGATGCTTCGTCTTTGGTTGGTCTGTTGGATTTTCCCTAACAGATTCCAGGAGTCCCTTTGGTTGCTTGTAGTTCACTGAGTTGTTTTCCCAGCAAATAACTGAGTAATGGAAATTCCTCATCAGGACAAAAGCCTGTGATTGCAATGCCTCTTGAAGCTGAAGCAAGAAGGCCAAACCTATTGGTTCTTCTTGATCACGCAACCTGTTGTAGAATCTGACTACCAGATGTCTTTTACCAGTCCTGTCCCACATTTTAACTCACAAGCTCTCAACCTGGACTATTTTTCAGAGGAAGCTCTTTGTAATCTAAGCACTTAACATAGAAGGCATCTTCTCCATTTCTCTCCTCACCTGCCTTGCCTACCCCTTCTAAAAATCTTGTCACCCTCATCCATAGTATTTCATTCTGTGGTTCATCCCACCATGGAATTTTCTGTGATAGACGTTAGGTCATGGTTTTCTATCTGCACCTTGTATTCCATCTACTCCTACTTATTTCCCATTCTGTATACTGGATGGTATATAGGCAAAAAGACTTTGGCTGTACTACGCACACCAGGATCTGTACTCAGGATCTTCTGTAGCTATTTCTTTCCCTTTTCAAGATCACTTAAATATCTCACTTTCTGGAATTACCAGCCTCTAGTCAGCTGAACAGAAATTATACCCCTCTCCAACATTTTAGTTCCTTAGAGCCAAAAAACAACCTACTTACAGTTCTCTAAAATCAGAGTCCTCTCTAAGGTAAGGCCAAGCCTTTGAAATCATCCTAACCCATTTCTCTTCTTCAGGCACTGTTTGCCTTTAATAATCCATTTATTTATAAGGCACCTCTTGAAAGGAGCTCACAGTCAGCTGTCTGTCATAAAACCACTGGGAGTCTCTTGAGATGTTGCAGAACTGGGAGTTGTATTAGCTCATCTGCTTGAGTGACAGAAAATCTGGGTTTAACACTGACTGAGCAGTCCAGCCATACTGTGATTACTAATATGATCTTGCAGATGCAGACTCCTGAGAGGTGGAGGCAGAGCTGTAAAGAGTCATGTGTCAAGAGAAGGGAGCAGTGACTTTGCTGCACTGCATGCAGAGGAAACAGGCTGAGCAGACATCACCAGACTGCTGTCCTAGTAAGAAAAGTTGCTTACTCCTGCTCACCAGAAGCAAAAAGGTGTGTGAGTGTCAGGTTTGCTCCATGGATCACAGAACACCTGTCTTCTGCTGTCTGTGAAATCAGAGCTTTAAAATATTTTTCTCTGGCCTCAGTTCAGCCCAGGAAAAGGATTTTCTTCTTTAATTCAAGGCAGAAAGTTGTGAGGATTTACTGCGCTACAGTTTTGACCAAGAAATATGAAATAAAATGAACTGTAAGCATTCTAGTGGAAACATTGGAATAACCAGGAGAATAAGAAATTAAAAAAATAACTGCATTCATAGTCATTGGATAGTAAGAGTGCTGACTTGAACAGTGCTAATAGAGGATATTTAACTGAAATAAAAATGCAGTTAAAATTGTTATATGTGGACTCCTTTTTCTTGTATTATCATCACCCTTCTACTTCTCTAGGCTATTGTGTTGGTGATCTCATTCTAGGGTGGGATGTTACCATGAGTCAAGCGCCAAGCCTGTGCTGCCGTCTCGTATCAGCCAGTGCTCCTTCTACATCACATCTTGTGTCTCCACTTCTTGAGACCAATGATATCACAGCAGATCAGTAGTTCTTTGCACTACATCATTGTGCTAAAGTCGTAAGTATCTCATTCTACACAAATAACCACTTGTTACAACTACCTGTGTACCTGTATACCAAGGGAAGAAAAATGAAATACATTAGCCATAGGCATCTGGTCAATTAAAGTGAGGCTGTTGCTTGGCTAAGTAAAACAAAGCTGCAGAAAGGTCAGAGAAGATTTAGGAGAAGCAGGCCTGCAGAGCTTCAGTTGTGTGACCTTGCGAATACAGTACAGAACTAACCACCAGTGTCTGGGAACGGCACAATGTGTTGCAGAGCTACTTAGTTTCAACTTGTCTGTGTGATGGAAAAACTTCTATAATGGAAAGTATGTTTGTTACAAGATAGCATAGTTCTTGTAAAATTTTATAACTTTGTTATGCAGGAATTACCGTGACATCTGATGATTAAATTTAGAATGACATTTGAGTCAGTTTATAGGGGTGAACCTTCTCTGCAGGGAAGGATCTAGGTATCCTAGTAGACAACAGGTTTGCCATGAGCTAGCAGGGTGCCCTTGTAGCCAAGAAGGCCCATGATATCCTGGGCTAAGGGAGGTTATCCTTTCCCTCAACTTTGCCCTGATGAGGCAGCACTGTGTCCAGTTCTAGGCTCCTCAGTTCAAGAAAAACAGGGAATTTCTAGAGAGTACGGTGGAGGACTACAAAGATGTTTTAAGGCCTGAACCATCTCCCTTGTGAGGAAAGGCTGAGAGAGTTGAGACTGTTCAGGCTGGAGAAGACTGAGAGGGGGATCTTATCAATGTTTACAAATATCTAATGGGTGGGTGCCTAGAGAATAGGGGCAGCCTCTTTTTGGTGATGCCCAGCAACAGAATAAGGGGCAATGGGCACAAACTATAACACAGGAAATTATATCTGAACATGATAAAGAACTTTACTTTGAAGGTGACAGAGCACTGACACAAGGTAGGCAGAGATGTTGTGTAGTCTCCTTGTCCGGAGATATTCAAAACCTGCCTGGACGCTTTCCTGTACAACCTACCATAGTGAACCCTCTTCAGCAGTGGTTTGGACCTGTGGTTCCATGATACTACAGAAACTTTTATGGCAGAGCACATACTGAGAATTCATAACATAATATTAAAAGTTAGTTAACTGTAAAGTTCCTGATGACTTTTGGACTAACCCACAATTTGTTCATCCTTTCGTTTTGAAGATTATCTTCAAGTACATGGCACAGTATGTATGGGAAAATTGTGTTATTTAGTTATTCTAAATTTGTTTGTTCCTCCTTTTTCTGTTCCAGGTCAGGAAACCCACTAACAACATATAAAAATTATTTACACATGAGCAGAAATGTATAAACTATATGGCTTCATGTGTGTATATAGATAGGTTCTGGTCCTATCAGCATGGATCATAGCTTTGAGAAGAAGCAAAGTCTGCTTCTGTTTTTTCTCTATGTGCATACAACTAGCGCAAAAGTAAAAAGATATTACCTGCAAGCACCATCCACTGCAGTGAAAATATCTAATTCAATCTGTTTCAGATACACATTTGTAAAAGGGTAAATCAAATGCTGTTCAAGGCAAGTATCAAGCTGCTGGAATTGTGGTTTTGATTTAACGTAATATGTAACTTATTTCCTAATAGTAGTGGCATTTCATATCCAGAGTGCTATATTAACAGATGAGTATCAGGACTCTGGTTGGGCTGCATCTTTAAATGTTTCCATTATTTATCTCTTGTGGATATTTTATTCACATTTTTCTTGAAGAATCCATTATCCAGCGGTATTATCAGGAAAAAAAAAAATCTGCTTCAAACAAAATTCATAGTATTAAGATAGATATCATTATTGCAAGGAATAATAAATGAAAATTTTGACAGCAAGAGAGTTCACCTTTGTGAAGCTAGCTCCTACTGGGGACTTCTAAAGAAATTAATTAATCTAATTTAAATCTAAATTAATAAAAATCTTAGTAAAAATTAAGCAGAGAAATATTTTGTCTTTCAGAAAGGTACTACAAAATAATGAACCTTATTGCTTCTGTTCAATATTAAATTTATTAGTAATTTTCAGTCTTCAAGAATAAAGATTCAGAAAATTGTTCTCATTACTTTTTGAATAATTGCTTGAAAATGTGATGTGTCCATTTGCTTTCTGAGTTTCCCTGGATTACATCAGTTGTTCCTTTTCTCTTTGAGTGTCCCTTTTCTGCATCAAATCTAGTCTGCACTATCCTGTTTTTCAATCAAGGTGAAGAATGTACAAAACCTGTCACTCTTGTCTGCTATATGTTGAGGCTAATATTTGCTTAGTCAGATGAGTTATTAAAGGGGCTGATTCAGACCTCTTGTATTGATTTCCCTGCTTCCTGGTTTTTTTTTTATTTATTTTTTTTTTGTTTTGTTTTTCTGTTGATTACATATGGAGCCTAAGAGATTATTTGTGTCCTAGTTCTTTCTGCATCTAGGTCAGCAACATTTTCCTTCATTTTAGAACCTGTGATGGCAGATATAAAGAGCCCTGCAATATTTATTAATGTACATAAAGTATTAGAGAACAGAATTTTATATATAAAGTTTACATAAATGATTAATTTCTAATAATAGTTTATTTTATATTTATACAAAATAATCTTTCCAGAGTTATGGAAAAATATTAGAAATTTAAATTCAAAACTAAAAGAGTACTTGACTTTGCTGGGTTTTAGCTTGTTTATTTGTATATTTGAATTTTTTATGAAATACAGAAGGGACATTTTATTACCTTAATGGAATCAGCTGAAACGGAAAGAACATGAGCTTTTGCTTCTCTGACATCTTAATTACTGAGAGTTTCAGCACATCATTTCTGTCGGTTTAGACGTGGTTGCTTATATAGTCAAAATATATTTCTCAATAGTTCTCCAATCTCTAATATTTATCAATACCTGTCATCAAGCCAAATTTCCCACTTGATTTTATCATTACTTTAGTTTTACTGCTGTCTCAATAAGTGTTATTTCATTTACTGTTTGTTTTCAATTTGAAAAATATTTTTTGAATCTGCAATGAATTGTTAGGAACTGAGTCTTTTACAAGCCTGGGCAAGACTGAGTAGAAGCCTTTTGTGTCACGCTGTGCGATACTCTTTCTTCCATTGCACTAACTCAATAAAGTATGTATTTACTATTCCTTTTTCTCTCCCCAGAGTAATTACTGACAAACATAGAAAAATGTAATAATGCCCTACAGATTGCTTAGACTTGGTAAACTCTTGTTTTCTGCCTCATAATTATTGGCAGGAAATAAAGAAATATGAAAATCTAAACATATATATATATATTCAACCCTCTTCTTTTTCTTTGATGGAAAAATCAAATAAAATTAGGGAAAAGGAAAATTAAAAATAACCAAGACTGGAAGTTTACTCTGAAACTAACAGAAAAATTGCCATATTTCCATTGTTTTTAATAAACATTTTTCATTTTGTCCTTAATGCTTTACTGATCATTTCCCTGACCAATCTTAGGTAGAAATAACTTTTTGATACATAAAATGAAGAAAACTAGTGAGTTGACATAGTTTGATTATTTTCAATTCTCATACATGCATAGGCAATCTTTGACAACTTTATGTGCATACCACTTGATATGTCACTTGAATAAAAAAAAAAAAAGAAGTACAAACTTTTTTTCAGGCCTGTATTTTCTGGCTTTTTCAGAGGACTGACTATTTTATTACCTTGAATGTTTGACACAGTGTAATGCTGTGAAGTTGACGTAGGAATATCCTACTACATTAGATTTTTTTTAAATCAACATCATCAACAATGAAAAAAACTGTTTCGCTTACATAACTGACTCTGTAGCCCTTATTTGTTGCTTAGTTAATACAGTTTTTTGCATGGAAGCATTTTGTACTGGAAAAAAATTGCTTATTTGGTGAAATAAAAATATTTATGAGATTGTGATATTTATTAATTTATTCTTTGTTAAAAAGAATATTGGAAATTCCTTTCACTTCTTTTCTACTGCAACGTGACAAATCTGATCAACATAACCCACAGCTCTCTCGTAATCTGCAGCTTTAGAGAGGTATATGATTGGACAACCCTGAGGACCATTCTTCATAAGCCAAATACATTATTCACATTGTGTTACTTAGGATAAGAAAATTTAGATCTTAATGTAGATTTCCATGCATCCTGATATGGAAATAAAACTTTGGAATAGGTTCAAAGACCAAATTTGTTCAGTTAGCATTCTGCAAACCTTTTGGAGAGAACATATATTTTGTGAGAATTTTGTGGAAATTGGAAAGTAAATTATGGAATCACCTTCAATAAAGAATAAACAAACTACCAAATCCCAAATGAGTATTGTTTAATGATAAAGGTTGGCAAAATCTAAACCAAACTTTAATTTGTGGCAGATATGTCCAGGAAAAGTAAAGACATCTCTGTATCTATATACATTATTTGAAGACGACAAGTGCAGTAATATATATAGGGAAAATAAAGGCTTTCAGGAGACAGCAAGTGCATGTGGGTAGAGTAAGGAAAGATGAAGAA
>VXAB01001444.1:31222-48187 GCA_013399175.1 Odontophorus gujanensis | reverse complement strand
TTTTTTTTTTTTTTTTTTTTTTGTCTTTCTCAGTGATTGCTTATAATTCTGGAACAGAAGCACTTTACATTCACACCAATGTAAATAAGAATAGCCTATATCCCTTTTTATTATTTATTTATTTATTAACATTCAGTGGTAAGAAAGAATTGTCCAAATCCAGTGGTAGGAAGAAGTAGAATAAGATATATTTTGACCACAGGCTTCTTTTGAGATACTGAATGTGATTTATTTCATTTGTTTTTTCTGTGTATCTCTTCTTGAGATATGATGAAAAACTACAAAAATGGAAGGTTTGCTTTTTCAAGGTCATTATGAGGAAAAGTAAACTTAATACTAATTCTGAATGTGCTTTCCCTGTTTGAACTTCTAGGGGAGCATGGTATTCAGAACAACCCGAATCTTAATTGTTATTTACTTTGGCAACATAAAATGTTGGTTTGTTTGCTTCTAGTTAATGTTATAATGGATTTTCTTATTTGTTAAGTTGGTTAGATATTGTATGTTGCATCTGAAGTACAAGTATTTGAAGATGGTTGAAGTAGCATTCAGTAGCTGACACCATCTGATGCTCTGAAGAATATATGTGCTTAACCTTCTATGAAAATACTGTGGCTTTTTTATTTTAAAAGGCTGAAGAAGGCTATGGGCAGCCTTAGCTTCTGGAAGAGAGTCTGGTTCAGAAGACCAGTAATGAGCTACAATTCCATGTTAAGGTTAACTTCTAAAATTTTCCAGGGACTTGGAAAAAGTCATAATTATATGGGAAATGGCTTGGTGTTCTGTGTTAAATGAGATTTAAATTGGGTTCCAGTATATTAATAACGCAAAAATCACCATTATTTTTGCCCTCATCAAAAGAAGTGCTAAAGGCTAATATCTCTCTGGATGAGAGGCATCATGAAGAACACACTTAATGATTTCTTGTGATGCATATAATTTCCTATTATAATTGTTGTAGCTCAGTAAAAGGGATTTTATCGAAAGATTGAATTACTTTCATAATACTCTGCAAAGCTGCATTTGGAAAGTTCTTGACAAGCTTTCTGAAGATAAAAAGATGTTTGTGTAAAACAGTCTGTGTTGTATCCACAGTGAATTCTGTTTTTTCTTATTCTTTTGAATGTTTGTTGCGGAGAGTTTTTCTGTTTCTTTCTAAGGTAGTCTTCAAAGGAAAGTACATTAATAAGTTCCAGAATTTTTTCATTTAAAGAATATGGATACAGGTTTAATAGTTTAATCCCAAACTTGTCCCTGTTATTTTCAGAATGGATTTAAAAGGTTCAATCTAACCTTGAGTGTAGAAACTTATGATCTTAAACTGATGATTGCTAAAGGGAAACAAAGGTTTGGGGAGCATTCTACACTTCGCATTATATGTGAAATTGATGTCCAATTCTGAGAAATAGTGTTTACAGATGCAGCATGTGTATAATACCCTTCCTGTAGTGAAGGGAAAAAAAAACAACACTAAGTTCTGAATTTGAGAACTTTGACACTTGGGTATGCAACTGGCAGTTTATATGCTCAAGTTATGATACAATTCTCATTCTTTAATGTTTTTAAACAAACAAAAAAAATCTGACAAAACCTCATTAAACTCCCTTACATGCATGTAAGTTAAAATGTTGCTGAAGATAATCTGCTTGAATTATTGAATATTTGTTATTAAAAAAATACTGTTTTGAAGCTAACAGGTACAAAAGTAACTCATGAACAAGTGAAAGTACCTGACAGAAATATCTGATATATATGATTTTTAAGATGATCAGTACAAGCAACACAGGATTGAACTTGGTGCTGGCATGATATCAGTAAAGTACACAGGATATTAAACAATATTATTTTTACCTTGTCTATTGGATATAGTAAAAAAAGATCCCAAATCAGAGGGAAAAAATATACACTTAGTCTGGGTTTCGCAAATGTCTGTCTTGGACTTTGTTTAAAAAGAAAAGAAATCGAGACCATGATTACTAGACCTTCTTCACTAAGTTATAACCATGTACTTTTACAGATAAATAGGAAAAATAAAATTCTGTAGACATTAACATAGAACTTCTATTAAATATTTTTGAAAAGTATTACATTAAATATGCTACATCTATTGTTCTTGTAATTCAAAGGTAATTATTAATGTTAGAGAAATTTTGCTTAAAGCTTCATAGACTTAAAAAGCTTCATAGACTTCATCCATAAATTGGATGAAGCTTAAATACAAAGCTACTTGTTGAATGGAGTTTACTGAAACAAACACTTCTTTGTCATGAAAGATTTTTCATCAAATATTACAAGTTTCCTTCAGTCTGCAGTATCAGTTGTTCAAATCAGAGGATGAATGGAAACTGATTGACATCGCTGTAGACTGACTGCACTAAAATTACAGTGGTTTTTTGTATGTGTTAAAGGATTCATTTGATGTCTCAGACCATAACAAGCAACAAATTGATTCAAGAAAGCCATAGCTCTCAATATATCCTCTAATAACATGGGTTCTAAACAAACAGTGCATAGAATTACTTGAGTTAGTAAACCCACAAGGAACACTGAGTCTGACTCCTGGTTCTACGCGAGGTCACTGAGAAACCCCACACACAGTGTTGCCAAACACTGAATCAGGCACTAGATCAGCTTATCCTGGGGACCATCAAACCTGGCCTTGAACACCTCCATGAACGGGACATCCATAACTGCTCTGGATAATATGTTACAGCACCACACCACCCTCTCAGTGAAAATTTCCACTGACATCAAATCTAAATTTACCTTCTTTTAGTTGAAAACTGTTTGCACTTGTCCTATCACTAGCCACCAGTGTAAATAGTACTCCCTTCAAGTACTGTAAGGCCACAGTGAGGTGGCTCAGGGGGGTGTTAGAACTTGTAATAAATGATTTGGATCATTCACACCTGAGTCCATGCCTCAGACACTGCAATCTATAGTTACATAAATCAATTAGCAGACTCAGTCTAAGACAATATTTGTATTAACTAATTCTAAGAAACTCTTGGTATAAGCCTGTGACAACTCTTTAATAAAATGAACAAGAGGTAGTAGGGGTAATGATATAGATGGACTATGAGCTCAATTTACAGTCCCTTAAAAAATAAAAATACAAAAAAAGTTGTTCATCAGACTAAATTCTTGCACAATTCTGGGAACATTCTGAAAAAAAAAAAGAAGATTACTGTTTTAAGAAAAATAAGTTACTTATAGTTTGTTTTAAAACAGTAGAAACTACAGTTTGCAAAATGAATGCTTGTGGAAGGCTTTCAATTATCCCTCTGGCCTTTTTCAAATAGGAAGTTGCCCATCTGAACACAAAATTTTGAAAGTATAGCAAGATGAAATATAAATCAAACAGTAATGAAAAGCATGATTGAACATGTGTTTTATTAAACGTGACCTTTTCTCCAAATCATACAACAACACAAACAGAAATAATGGAAATAAAGTACAGACAAACTGTGCAAGTAAAATGAGACCTCTATACCCAGACATGCTGGAATTAACTTTTCCCATATGGTCTGGCAGAAGCTGTCTTTTGACCTTTACAGCAGTGAAAGACTCATCTATTTTTTCAAATACTTGTTTGAAGAAGGGGCTTATGTTCTGATGGGAAGGGATTATTATATGCTTTTTTCCCCTTTCTCCATTAGGAAAAAGAAAAAGAAGCAAATAACAATAGTAAATACTTATTTAGACTTTATATAGATTTGCCCTTGATTAATGTAAAATGGAACAATATAAAACAAATCAAAATTCCCCCAGTTAAGGTTTCAAAAGCTTATCTGAGACAAAACCTAATTCACAGAATCAAAGTTGCATGCATCTACTTTCATAATTTATAATCGTGCAAAAGAAATGTTTATAATTCACCTTTAACTCTACATAACCTCTGTATTCACACTGAGCAATGTTGCAAAGGATAAAAATGAAAATAAATAATACAAAAGCTTTAGTCATGTTATGCTTAGGTAGATATTTATTTTATTTCCTTAATCCAGTGTTAAATATAGGACTGTGCATTCTGCTTTCACATTATCAGGCATGGAGTAAATTATGAGGAATCAAAATTTGTAATTAAATTGAATGCTTGCATCCATTTATTTTTAGATGAAAAATTTAGAAAAACTAGAGAGAAAGCAATGAAAATACAGAAATATTTTAGAAAAGCCTTTCTAGAATCTCCACTGCAACTATTGGAGAAAATAAAATGAAGAAAATTACCTGCAGTCACTATTGTTCACTTAGAAAAGGTTCAGAATGCCTTTCTTCCCTCTGTAAAATACCTATCTCAAATACTTTAAATAAATAAATAAAATGATTGAGACATCTATAGGGGTTATGAAATGAGTGATCAATATTAAAATATGCTACACAGTGTATATAATACTATCTCTTGTTTGTGTGTGTTTTTAAGAAGACTTTTTATGGCACTAAAATAGCACCAAGCTTTATTAAGAAAAATTTTTACAAAAACAATATGTAATTGAAATCATTATTGACTCAACTGACTTGAGACCATTCACAAGTCAATCACAGAATTGTTCTGCCTGGACGCCTACCTGTGCAACCTGGGCTAGGGAGCTGCTTTGACAGGGGGGTTGGACTAGATGATCTCTAGAGGTCTCTTCCAACCCCTACAATTCTGTGATTCCGTGATTATGCTTTTGAAAGTTCTTCAATTTCTGTTGCTTTATATGTCCTTGAGCATTCTGAATATAAATATTTCATTCAAGGTCCACGATTATAAAAGATTTGTAGTTATATAAAAAAATCCGAGAAATGAACTACACTTTAAACTGAACACCTGAGAGAAGTTGTTTATTATTATGTATGTATGTTGCTCTGCAAGTAATAAAAAATAATAAAAGACAACTGCAAGCAAGTAGAAGCATTGCAAATCACAAAGAGGTGAAATTGGCTTCTCAATTTTGTTTTGTAAAAGTACATATGTTTTTTAATACATATTTTCCTGATAAGATATCAGACCACTCTCATCATCATCCAAGGATTGATATGAAGACACAATCTCTTTAGATTACTGATTCATCAGTCCTGTTTGACCACCAACCAAAAGAAATCCTAGAAGCAATATTCACTAAGCATTTAATAGAAGTATGTTTTTCCTTTCATTGATACAGCTGAAATACAATGTCTTTTAATGTAGGTATGCCAAAAACATGACGTTCTGTAAATTTTACAAGAAAGCCTCTTCTAAATTGATACAAGTTGCCAAGATAAGTCATTTTACTGTTAACTGTCGTAAGTACTTATCCTGATATCATGAAATGTTATAAGTTACTTAAGGAAAGAATGAGTTGTAAGCCCACCTGGGTACACAGTCAGTCCTGCTAGTGACTAATTAAGTTTGTACAATAATTACACACTGGGACACAGGGAAACCCTTAAATGCAAGACACAGTAGTGTGGAGGATATGAAACTGTAAAGGGGATATGAAGTCTGTAAAACACGGGAATTTTGATAAACTAGGTCCACTTCTGGGTTCCACAATTCTGATAACCATTTTTACACAAAGCCGTTCCACAGCTTCTGCTGTAAATCCACCAAGATTCTCATGGACCTGATTAGAGGGCCAAGGTCGAGATTTGTCCCACAGATAGATACAAAGCTAGCACTGAGACTGATGATAGCAGAAGGTAGGCTTTCTGTGATGTCAGTAATTTAAAAGTCCCAGTATCCTGCTTCAAAAAAGCATTTGAATTTTTCTTCTATTAACAGTATTAAAATGATAGTATGCTAAGATGTTAGTTTCTGTTTTCTGTTCTGTGATAACAAATTATTTTTTAATCTCAGTATCAAATGAGTTAATCATCACAACAGTAAGATACTAGCTTAAAATAACAATAATAAACGCAAAAGAAGCATTAAAAGCATTCTGGTGCTTAGTAAATATCTGTCATTTTCGGGTCTTAAACTTGTGTTATATTGTTCAGCTTAGAGCTCATTGAGCTGAAGCTGGAAGTGATCTGTACCTCACATAAGCCTCAAAATTGAAAGACCTAGACATAAGTGCAAGTTTTTAAATTTGTCTTCTCATATGTGAAGATGGAAGAATTTAATTCTGCCTGTGTTTAGTCTTTAGTTCTTGACTAGTTTCTAAAGAAGGTTTAGTACAATAATAACGACACATACAGGAGCCACGCTGACACCCTTATGCACTCCAACATCAACTGTAAGTTTTTATTTCTTCATGATTGCCCTAAGTCAGCATGTAGATTGTGAAACACAGAAAACATTGCTAGTATGTAGGACTACATATATCATCTAGTTTCATTTCATCAGATGAACAGAGACAGAATAAAATACAAGAAATACAAGTGGTACACCCGAGAAGCTAGGAACTGGCTGTTTTGTCTTGGGAAATTAGGCAAAAACAGTTACCTTGAGGCATATTGTGAAAGACAACAATTTTTTTTCTCATGGCTCAAAGTTTGCTTTCTGAGGTATTTCTTGAGATAAGACTCTGTCTTATCTAGGAGGAAGTGGTAGGTGTCTGTGGTGTCTGGCATCAATTTATTGACAGTTTTACATTTGAAAACATTTCTTTGGAGCTGTTTGCCTTTGAAAGAGAGTGCTTTGGGGTGTTTACTGGTGGAAGATTTGGCCTGTGACCAAATAACTGGTACCGGAGACTGGGGGATGATACCATTGTCTCCTGTGAAGGCAAGATACAATTTGGCGTCTCCCTGCTTCCTCTTATCAAGGCCCTGAAGATGGGAACAAAGGAGTTCCTGCTGAGGTCCACAAACCAGAATCTACTACTCCGAAGAGAGTTTGCACTGTCTTTGGAAGAAGTAGTTGTCCACCAAATAGCACAACATCTGATAACCCATCACTACTGAATACCTACATTTGAACTATGAGCTATGTTGGAAAGCCAGTGGCGACTATTTCTCTTGCTTCCTACAAAGACTCCCTGCTTTTATTTCCTCTCTCTTATCTATTGCCAGTCTTCTCTTCCCCATCTCCATAAGCAACTGGTCAAGCTAATATTTGACCAGTGTTTTAATCTTACTGTTGGTTACATATATATCAAGATAACCTTCTCTCCCTCCTATAAATTGGAGCAAGACACATATTTTATGCGATTTACTAAGAGCTTCAAGTTCCCAAGGGCATTTGTGTAGTTGCCAAAATTAAAATACAAGTTATGAAAGGAATGCACTGATTTCTATTACAGTTAACAATATATGACTGGAAAATGAGGGGCAACATCATCCAATGTAATATTTTTCAAAAATGTTACTTGAAAATGAAAAGATTTGGTTTGGTTTGATTGGACTCCATACTTTATCTTATCCTGTGATATATACTACTAATTATGATGATTATCTTTCTGGAAGGATCTCTCATTTACTCTGATAGCCTTTTTGACATTTCAGTTTTCTTTAACTTTTGTAGAGTACTACACAGCTCAACAATTATCCATATGTAGATGTCTTGTGCATGGAGCTCCTCAGTACTGATGTGGCAGAACTGAAATCTTAATCTCAGCTTTTTTTTCAACTGAGCTGTGTGTTACAACACTAGATTGTTAAAAATGATAGAAAACCAGTCCAGATTAATGTCATATTTCAGTCTTCTCCATCTGAGTCCTCACATGTTTTGTCCACTGATTCCTTGAAAGACAATACGACAGTCTGATAAAAATTACACAAGGAAATTGTGGATTTTTATTCACTTAAATTAATTTCCAGTATTATATACAACTAAATCAAAGCATTACTCCCCTGTACTGGCAGTGTTTATCTTCATCAGAAGTTGAAGATAATCATCAGAAGTTGAAGATATTAATCATAACCACCAATTAATATGTTTTCTATTTGTTAGGAAGAACAAATAACCTAATTATTAGACCCATGTTCATGGTTTAATTCCCTGTTGCTGTTGTGCAGACTAACAGCAAGGCTTGAGAGACAGGTCCTGCAAAATCCATGAGTTGGGGACCTAAACAGTCGATCCAGACTTTAGTCTTTTTAACATGAATGCAATTGATGTATCGATGGGATGTATTTGCCATGGCTCTGGGACTGTATAATATAGAAAAAGTTTTAGAAGTTTTCCCTAAAAGCTATAGACTTGTGGATACCTCTAAAAGATAGTAGTTATATGATATTCCGTAGTAAGCAGAATGTACATTTTGAGTCCTAAAGACTTCTGTAAGTTGCATTTTTGTTCCCTATTCTATAAGAAAGCAATTTATCTACTGATCAGATAGCATTCTGTTTCTTTGTAGGTCTTTTTTTGTTTGTTTGTTTTGTTTTGTTTTTTTCCTTTTCAAATGTCACACAAAATTACATCGATTTGTCTAACCCATTTTAGGTATGGTTAATATTTTTGATTGAATATGGTACAGATGTAATTGACAAAAACAGAAGCACTTGAAGCTAAAGCCTTGTTTTGATATCTTCAGTTATCAACTAATATTTAGATAATGCTGCCGAACATATCATTTTCACCTATACAATAAAATGGACACTTATTCTTTGAATGCAAAAAAATTAACTGAGCAAAAGAGCAAATAACTTCCACAGTATCACTGTAGTGAAAAACCACTGTGAAAATACTTTAAATAAAAACTTAATGTGAAATGCCACTGGGTTTACTGCTGATAATGGTGTTCTTCAAATATGTTTCCACAGTTTAACTACTTTTAGCAGGTCCTAACTTTTCTAATTAAATCAACCCTCCTGACATAGTAATCTTCATTGTAATGGGCTTTTGCTTCCTTCTCAGACTTATTCTGTCTTTATTATGTCTGCAAAACTTATACTAGGGTGATTATCTTTCAGTATATTAAAAGCATATGAATTCATTGGGAGAGATTTTTTTTTCTTTTTATGATTTCACATTGCAATTAGAGTTCCTTGTATCCTTTTCCCTAGCTACTGTTCATCAAAACTTACACAATAATCTGTACTTTCTTCCTCTAAAGGAGTATGGATATCTTTTAATTCCTCTAAAGGAAAGTGACCTTTTGATTGAGTACAATTTTAGATATCAAAAGATCTTTCAAAAAATGTTTGTTAAGAGCACCTGAATAGTACATTTCTGGATATTATTTCTGTTCAGCAGTCAAGTACTTAAAAATATGAATCTGAGAGTTTGAATATATTAGTTAACTAGTTCATTAACTTATTCTTAGAACAATTTAATCATGTAGACTGCTGTTATTTTTTTCTTATACTTTATTCCTTGACTCCAAACAGAATTGAAATATGGGATTCATCATAATTTCAAATGTCTAAGATGTTATCTCAGTGTAAGCCAGTTGCATAAACTCTTTTTATTGAAAGAACTAGACAATGTAGGAAGACAATTTGTCTAAACTGTCTTAGATCCTTATCTTCAATGAGATGAATTATTCCCTGAAGGTTCTTATTTCTTCCTATTGGCTATACAGGGAGACTAGATGACTAGTTCTGACGACAACTTTTAGTTGTCTGATGTTTGCAGAGATGGATCTCACACAAAGTGCCCTAAAACATTCTGGTTTGTGAAGCACTGGAGCATTACCACTTCTGAAGCCAGATTTCCAACAGAAATTTTCTCAGATATACCTACCTCTCCCTCTGATCCCTTAGAGTTTAAAAATTAGAAGCTTATCAACAGCTTTGTGCAAAATTAAAATTTTGCCAAAATATTTGAACTTCATTTTCTGAAGTCATATTGAAGAGGTTGAAATATGGAAACAGAAATATAATGCTAAGAAGATAAGAATACCTTCATATTTTCTAAATGATTATTCCTCTTTTGTCTTGGGGTTCTGATAATACTAAATAGATCAAAAATGTCTTGTTGACTGATTATTTTTAGCTTGTATTCTTGTAAGATTCTTGTAATCTTATTTTTCTGTCACCTGTAAATTATCTCATTATACACAGCTTTTAAAGTTCATGCACAGTCTCCCTTTTAAAAACACTGACTTTATACACATATGTAAAAGTAACCATTAACCGAAACTCTTTATTTTCAATCAGTATTACAAATATATTTATTCTGCAAATTCTTATAATTGACAAAATATCCTTATGAACAGTACTAGGAGTTAAAGGAAGTGGTGGAGTTAAGGGAAGGCTCCCTTGTATCCCTTAAAGAACTTACTCTTGGAAATGAATAGGGGTATTACTGGAGACTAGCTAAAGTCATAGGACTTGCACATGCCTGATGAACTTGAAAGTCAAATACTGTGTTGCATTGTTTGTTTGTTTGCTTAAAAAATAAAAGGTGAAAACAAAGTTCTTAAGAGGTTACTTGTGTTCTAATAGTATTTTTACTACTATAGTTTTCACTGACTCAATATAATTTGCCTTTTTCTAGCTGAAATCAATGCTAAATCACATGCACTGGATAATTTATATTAAATGACTTCATGTGCTCAGATTACAAATCAAATTTGCCTTATCTGGTGGTCCAGTAACAGCCATAAGTGTAAAGCCATGCTAGTCAGGTGGGATGTTTGGCATTTGACTCATAATAATTAAAACAAAGGTGGGTTTTCTTTGTTGTTGTTGTTTGTTTGTTTGTTTGTTTGTTTTTAATTTCTTTGGTTTCTTTGGTGTGCTTTTTTTTTCTTTTTCATAAAATTAAAATCAGATAAAGAAAATAAAGTCCATCACAAGGACCTTCCATTTTCAAATACACTGTTTTCTAGACTGCATTTATATTTTGTCCTATGAGCATGTTGCACTAAGCTTTCAGGCACCTTTAATGTTTTCATAACTATTGCAAAAGGAATTAGATAAAAAAAAATAGTATTTCTACGTCTCATAAGATGGTTAGATAGTTAAACAGAACTAGACTAATAAGATCTCTAATATTTAAACTTCAAAACTTTAGGGGCCTTTTCAACTTTGGGTAATATTCTTGTGTCATTTTCTTTTTAAATTGATATTCTGACCATTGTTCTGCAGAGGACTGTAATGAACATCATAGGGTTTGCCTTGTTTTCATCAATTTCTCTCCTTTTTCTGAAAAAATAAATAACTAACTAAACTAAAATAAAGTGTCACAAGCTTAAAAGCTTATTTGAACATCTAAAACATTTAATATTCATCTATTATCACCAAGGTTGTTTATTTTCCTGTTCGTAAAATAACTTGACACTTTGATATAATGATGGGAGACTTGACATGTATGCTATTAGCTGATTAGAAACAATTTTTTTCTTATACACAGACTGAACTTTTAATCCATACTTTTAACTAACTGAATAGTAATAATAGCACTCAGCTCATTTGCTAACATGCTACTAAATAAGAAGTCAACTATTATACTTCTCTTTCAACCTTTCATACAGCAGTTTATATCAGGACTGACCTTTAAGATATATGGGAAATAAATTGGATTCATTACAATTTCAGAAGTAATATGATGAAGCTGATATTCCCTGTTATGCAATTGTGTAACAAAAACAGGACAACATCTGCTTAATTGCTTGAATAATTACAGTTAAATTTAAGCATTCAAGTTTAAAAATACACATCTGTACAATATATTAAATCAAATTCTAATCTATTTTCACACAGAGCATTTTAAATGAGATGACTCATCTATAGTTCAGAACTCATCATAACCCATGAAGATTATAAAACACTCTAGAAGATCACATTTTTAGTATTATTTTTGCCACTATTTCTTTCCTTTCAGGAAAATAAATAAAAATAAATATTGAATATGATCCTAACCATTTACTTTAAATGTCCCAGAGGTAAAAAACACTCTGTCACAAAACTGAATAAAATTATTTTAGGCCTGTCTCACTATATTTAGATTGTGGTATGTGAAGTAGATGAAACCAACATCCTGACTGAGGATAAACTGCAGTAATCTGGTGGAATATGTCCCGTGTTTTCACAGGAAGATCATTAATTTATTTTTAAGAACTGTTTACACAGAGATGAAAACAAAAATGAATGCATGTATGTTTATAATATCACATAATGCATAACTAAGAGTCATGGTATTTTTTCATGTAATTGCATATACTTGTAGTATTCTTATAATTTTTTTACAGAACATTATGCCCACCTTTATTGTAACATACCAGAGGTTTAATTGTATTTGCATCCTCGACTCCAGGTACGAGATACTCTATTGTGAATTCTTCTTTGCTGTATCAGTCATAGTTGATTTTAATTTAATAACAGAACAAGGAAAAAAGCTAGCACAAAATCATAGAACTGATCTCGGCATAGTTTCTTCCAACTGTCATCTGGACTAACTTATTAAGTGATAACTAAATTTTACTGGAAAAATGTAGAGTAAAAAGAAATAGAATGAGGAGCAGGTAGGAAGAGTGATTTTTAGAGAACATTCAATACAAACCTCTTGCTTCTGAAGGAAATTTGCCAGGGAAATCTAATCGGCTCTAATCAGAATATAACAAATATGTTGTTTTGATGCTGTATATGATATTTCTACTTTGGAGCATCAATTTATGCCTTGACTACCAATTATCAATAGAAATTCAATTTATGCGTATTCAATTTATGCGTGGTTTTTAATACGCCTATTATGCAGCCCCCATTATGACTGTACATTCCATGAACACTGAAGTATTAACTCCTGTGAAGTGAGAGACTATAATTATTCTAACTTTCTAGATAAGGAAATTGAAGCTCAGAGTGGACAAATGATTTGTCCATGATTACAAGAGCTGGGCTAAAAGACACAAATTTTGATTGACTTCTTACTGTCCTAAGTTTTCCTGCTAGAGAAAAAAGTCACTTGTGAGAAGTTAGGCATAATGAAGAATTGTACAGCAAGAATTTATCCTGATTATTAATTTTTCCTTACAGAGGAAGACAGGGGTCCCTCAGTCATAGTAACACTGTGACCTCTGCATCTTCCAGAAGAAATCATTATTCCATCGAAGTCTGACTGTTGCTTACTGTTTGGATTTTTCCACTCACTTTTGAAAGTTTAATCATATTTCCTGTGAAAATTAATATCTATTTTACTTGTTCAAGGGCAATAATTTTCCTTAGAATGGTAAAAAAAAAAACAACAAAACAAACAAAAAAAACCACCTTTGTATTTATTACTTTGAAAAACGGAGAAGTTCCTGTCATACCTCATACTTCTTGTTATTTCTAATAGATGGTAACTGACCCTTTAAGAGAGGCTTGCACTACTGGCACTTATGTCTTCTGTCATTGTTCAGTATTCCTCTGAGACCACTACAGGCATAAGGTTTAGTGTGATTAACAATACAGGATAAAAATATTCTGGATATTGGTAATCAGATATAGAGTCTTTAATTTTCCATGTGAATAATTTCAGATAAAGTTCATAGTGATTAAAATTCATTATAACTTGTAGACAGCTCTTTCATAATGAAATTGGTGTCTATCCATTTCTTAATAGAAAAATACTCATTTAATTTAACAAAAAAGTATCACTGCCGTTGGAACTGAATTGCCTCCTTTCTTTAACACTTTATCCATGAAGGAAAGATATGGAACAAGACATTTGTTCCTTAAAACAGCAAATGTTGTGATGCTCTGACATGTGCTTAGGGTATCTGGAGTTTCTAATGGATCCTTGCCAAAATGAAAGGAGAAAAAAAAAAAAATAGAATAAAGAAGAGGCATCATGTAATCTCAGCCACAGTACTTCACAGATATAGGCTGAATTCTCCTTTTCCCTTACTTCAGGTATACTCAGTTTCTCATTAATACCATGTAAATACAGTACATGCACATGATAATGTGTTTCTCTCTAGTCATTTGTTGCAGCTGATTAAGGAGAGAAATGTAAAAGGTTAATTTTCTAATTACATACTCCCCAGAGGTAAATTATGCATGTTATCCCATCCATTGATACTCTATAATGGGCACTTTTTATTGCAGAATGATTTTCTGTGAAACTGCATATCTTGATACAGGTTATTTTTAGGAAGCAAGAAGACAGAGGAAAGGAGAAAAAAAAGAATATCCCATCAAAGTTTCTTAATTCTGAAGAGCTTGCTAACAGGATATTAAGGATTGCCAGTAATCTTCTTTCTCACATCTCATTTGTAATTTCTATAAAACTGCAATAAATCAAATAGAAAGCAATAGGAGTGTTCATAGTGATGTTGGATGGTTCTCTGTAAAAGTTTTGAAAAGCAGCTACGTCAGAAATGTCATATTGAACAACAATTTTCTTTGGTAAACAGTTCAGTGTTTACTAGTAAGGAACTTAATACCTGAACTCTCCAACCGTAAGTACTGTTAATTACAACGCTACCTGATTTGAAAGCAGATTTTCAGGACCGCTGTACTTTCTGAGTAGTTATTATATAGAATAAAAGTATTTCGTTATTTTTCTTTATTTTCCATTACAGACTTTGAGGACCACCTCAAATGGTGGAATAGAAAAGCGGTGCTGAAACAGGCAATCACCAATCATTTAATACATTATCTTTGCTTTAGTCTAAAAACAGACGATTTGCAGTCGATAAATTAATCATTTATTGTAGCAATATAACAGTAGGAAAAATAAGTGAAGAATTAGAGAAAGGTGACAAAACTAAGGAAGATGTTTTCTTTACTATTTCTTCTTATTCATAACAATGTATAAAAGTAGAGCTGGGGAATATTATGCCATGTACCTTTCACTTCATGTTGCTTGGGTCAAATTCAAATATGACTCCACTATAACAAGAAGTACTACATAAATGTACTGTCATCCTTTTTGTTTAAGAAGAAATATAGGTTAAGGTTTATTTTTTTATAATGAGACTTTTACAAGAAAAATTATATGTAAATGTTTAAGGATTTCAACCATTTTATGAAACAGAAACTACAATCAAACATCTGCTTATGATGAAGAATGCAAAACATAGGAAAAACAGAAATAAAATTTTCTCAAAACTCAGGATTTATTACAAATTACGTAGCATAAAAACGTACATGAACGTATTTTTATAATTTTTTCAAAACAAAATTTTCAGGCCAAAATTGTTTCAGGAGAAATTTTCAGCTATCTCTAATGAAAGCATGAGCATAACTTAAAAACTAATTAGTGTATCATATGAAGTGAAGTTGCATTATACTGGAAGATTTCTTAACCAAATCCAGAGGATTAAGATTAGTATAAAACTTAAAACTGACAGATCAAACAGACAGAAATTGAGAAGGAACTTTAATTGAGCTCATGGCCTTCTTTAATCCTCCATCAGCAGACAATAATCTGTTTTTCAGGCAGCACTGGTGCACTAGTAGCACTTTATCTTCCCTAGCCTTCAATATAAAGTTAGTATATGGCCCTTTATTGCTGCATAGCCTTCATATCTCTTCAGTTTTTATCACTATTTGGCTGGTGTAAGCTGCAAACTACATCTAGTCTGATAAATATAAGAAAAATAAAGCATTCATACATTTTATGTGTCAGATATGTAGCTTCTATTAAGAGATACACATTGTTCTATTAACTGATTTCATGAGATTTAAATTTCTGGAAAAGTTGCTTGCTTTTTGTCCTTCTACTTTACGCACTATACTTTAACTAACTTTTCTAAATCCAACGTCAAAATCATCTGTTGACAATCAAACTTGATGGAGGAAGAGAGCAAGGAAAGCAGTTTTATGATGACGACAGTCTCTGTGGTGATACATTTTCTTCTCCTTTGCTATTCAGAAAAGGAAACTGACACTGCACATACGTAGAATAAAAAGGCCAAATAATTATGCATATGTGAATGCTAACATTTAACTAAAACAGTACAAAAGTGAGAACAAGATCTTTTCAAATGTTGAACATCTAGCTAATTCTTTATAGATCAAACATCTTTCTTTTTTTAATTACTTTTTATTTTATTTTCTTTTGCTATCTTTGGAATTTCTTTCTATTTCACACCATTAATGAAGGAAGGTACCACGGTAATTTACTGTTCTTGTGCCCTTATCCATGAGCAAATTGCTTTGATCCCTACTATAAGTATATGCACTCTAATAGAATTACACAAAGTATGACTTTTGCCTGTGTTATTCATCCACACATTGAAAGCTATAACTGTTTACCCACCATATCAACCCAACTATTTATTCACAATCCATTCTCAGCACAGAGATCACTAAACAGCTGTGACAAGGAGAGTGACTGGAGGGCAAGAACCTTTGACATGTCACAGTTTATATGCAGTCTCCCATGACTGCTATATATTAGTAATAATCAGCTTACTGACAGCTCCACAAGAATGAATATCAGCACGGAGAATAATCTACTTTTTTATTATGTATTTTTCTTTCTCACTGTTTTTGTAGCACAAATGTGGATGGTATATGCAGAACAAAGAATGGTTTTCTTTCTCCATACATTGTTGTAAAAGTACAACTTATTGGAATTGTTGTTGTGGTCATATTTAAAATGATCTCATTTTCTCTCTTAATTCTCACTTTTCTCATGTGGACTGATTCCAGTAATCCTATGTAAAATCCATTCAACTTTGTAGTTCAGTATATGAAGTCTGAAATATATCATTTATTTCAGTTATCTCTGAAATAATATCGTTTAAGCATCTCACACCAACGGTTGAAGCTATTTGCATTATTGCTGTAATTTAAACATTTTTTGCTAAATCTTGTTCTTGCTGCACTATTTTATGTGGAATTAAATGATAACAAAACTCATTTCATTTGGGTAGCAAAGTACAGTGTCATAATTTACTCTTTACAGACTACTGATTTATACTGATGAGACAAAAAAAAAGAAAAAAAAAGTAAAGAANAGTTGCAGATAAACAAGAATTGCATTTACTTCATGTTACTACTTTTAACAGCTTAAGTTCTGCTCCTTGATAACTTTGATTATATAATCACTTGCATCTAACATAGATTGCTGTAACATAAATATATATGTATGTATATATATATATATATATTACTGGGATAATTTAGCCAATATGTCTTCAAAACTAGAGAGAAAAAAAGCTTTTTTTTTATTTTTTTTTT
>VXAB01001444.1:15998-31208 GCA_013399175.1 Odontophorus gujanensis | reverse complement strand
CCCACCATATCAACCCAACTATTTATTCACAATCCATTCTCAGCACAGAGATCACTAAACAGCTGTGACAAGGAGAGTGACTGGAGGGCAAGAACCTTTGACATGTCACAGTTTATATGCAGTCTCCCATGACTGCTATATATTAGTAATAATCAGCTTACTGACAGCTCCACAAGAATGAATATCAGCACGGAGAATAATCTACTTTTTTATTATGTATTTTTCTTTCTCACTGTTTTTGTAGCACAAATGTGGATGGTATATGCAGAACAAAGAATGGTTTTCTTTCTCCATACATTGTTGTAAAAGTACAACTTATTGGAATTGTTGTTGTGGTCATATTTAAAATGATCTCATTTTCTCTCTTAATTCTCACTTTTCTCATGTGGACTGATTCCAGTAATCCTATGTAAAATCCATTCAACTTTGTAGTTCAGTATATGAAGTCTGAAATATATCATTTATTTCAGTTATCTCTGAAATAATATCGTTTAAGCATCTCACACCAACGGTTGAAGCTATTTGCATTATTGCTGTAATTTAAACATTTTTTGCTAAATCTTGTTCTTGCTGCACTATTTTATGTGGAATTAAATGATAACAAAACTCATTTCATTTGGGTAGCAAAGTACAGTGTTATAATTTACTCTTTACAGACTACTGATTTATACTGATGAGACAAAAAAAAAGAAAAAAAAGTAAAGAAATAGCAATATTTTAAGATAGCTAAAACAGTTCATCAGAGGAAACTGATCTTTCAGTTCTGGCTCCTGATTTAAGGTACAGCATTTGTTTTCCTGACTATAACAACTAGTTAATTTTATGTAATGAGATAATCTACGCAACAATATTTTTGGTGATGTTTTAATTGTTACAGTCATCACTCTAATGAAAGTGAAATAAAAATCCTTCAAATGCTAACTTCTACCTCCATGGATTAATTGATTTCAGATTTTCTTTAAATTTCTAAGTCTTCTTATACTCAGCGAATGTTATTATTACACATTAACACTGCACTATTTTATCAAAGTTGGCTTCAAGCTTACTGTTCTTCAGTCATCAGCTCATATTCTCTGTATTATCAACCAGCAAAATCGTTCTGATACTTATAAATATAAATGTCATCTTGTTAAACAAATTTACTATGATTTTTCCCTAAATAAAATTATATAATGTTTTATTTTATTATATTTTTTATTTTTTTTTTCTACAGGCTTAATCAGATCAGAGAATGAACAACCTTTGTGAGCAGAGAAGTTCACGAGGACTTTGAAGAAATTCTCAAATGTGTTCAGGAAAAGCAAAAAGGCATCCAGGTAAAGAAATTCAAGCTATGAGAAATCACACTTTTGTTTCTCTTTTTAAAAAGTATATTTGTTTGTAATGGAATAAGACACTGTGGTGTCTTTGTCAGTTGCCACCTGTGCCTAGGTAAAGGATTTTAAATTAGATTCGAATTTTATGGAAAATATATTTAAGTAGTTGGATTAATGTAGAAAGAGGAACAGGATAACTCCTGGATGAGCCATTTTCTAGAAAAGTCACAGGTGGAATTTGTTTAAGAAATGCTTTGCAGAAGTCATTGATAAAGTTGCTGAAGCTCATGAAAGATGGGAAACTTATGTGCCTATAATTCAACATATTGGCCCCCGAAAACCTCTTTTGGGAAATTATTACGTGGTGCCTATCCTATATCTTTGCTGTGTATTTGTTCCTTGCTACCACAAAGTCTTGCATGATTTGTTTACACATAGTTATACAACTTTATTCATGTTTTAAAACTCAGAGGAGCAAAGAGAAATGCATTTCTACAATTTTGACATGATATACAGATTTTTTTTTGTTTGGGATTATGTCCTGATAGTCACTGTAGTGAAAATGCTAAGCCATGGGTTGAACCAGTGATTAAACACCTGGTGGGAAGGCAGGGCCAACCCAGGGAAGCTCAGGTGTATGCAATGTACCTAATTGACCAGAAGGGGTGGAGTCAGTATCAACCCCTTCCCAGACCTCATGTAAGGGTTGGCAGTGGAGGCAAGGATTACTCTCTGAAGCTGAGGTTTTCTGAAGGTAAGCAGCTTCTTTCCCTTATTTTTGTGCCTATGACTGTTGTGTTTGAATTGTTATTTGCTGTAGTTTGGGATCATGCTGCTCTGCTGTCATAGTTGTGTTTTTTTCATTATATTGCTGTCATGCTTTACTCTGAATGTTTGGTGATGTTCAGCTGTAACTGGGGGCTTGTTTTGATGGCAGAAGTTTGGTTTCTTTTTTTCCCCCTTTTTTGTATGCATATTTAGGACTAAAGCTCAAAAATTATCAATTCTAATGTTTAGTTGCTTTTTTGTCTAGTGCGGACTATATTTTGTATTGAAAAGGTTACTTGCTGGTTTAGAAGACTATGATTTCAGAAGTTCTATTTTGAGGGTTAGATTGAGGAACTGCTCATTTAATGGTAATCTAATTATATGTGTGGATTGATTTCTAAAATACTAGGGGAAAAAAGTTTTTAATAAACTAACTAACCTGTTAAAATATTTGAAAAGCTTCTGTATCTTTTTTACAGACTCACGATTGAGTCTGAAACTCTTCTCCCTTTTTTGGTTTTGCATCTGTCTTACTTTTGCTTAGGTACTTCCTAAAGTACTGAACTGTTGGCAGGAATCAAGTAGCAAAACGTCCGGTGTGTCTTTAAACACACGTGATGTTCTTTGCCTTATCCCTGCCAAGTAGTTGATTACTGGCAGCTGAAGCAAGGGACAGGTGGCCGTGCAACTCTATCTGCACCCTGTTGAGATGAACAAGTGACAATCTGCAAAATGCTTAAAACTAATTCAAAGTGTTTTAACCCCAGGAAACCCAGCAGTTTCTTAGGTTTATTTATTTATTTTTATTTATTTATTTTGCAAGGTGTAGGCAGATTTGTGTGTTTTCTTGCAGTGCTCTCTGTTGTAGAGATCTCAGTGTTCTCAACCCAAGTACATTTCATCTGTTATGCCCCAAACAGAGTGATACCAGACTTGCCTGTGAAAAATCTGTAAGGACGTTCTGGTTATTGATGCGCAAGTGACACTGAGTGTTTCTCACAAATTTATCTATCAGAAGGTTATTAGTCACAGTATTTTGTGATATTATGGACCTTTTTGCTAACGGGCCTTGGTCAAAGAAATGGAAGATTTAGAATCTGAGACAGAAGATATCTCAGAGAGGCTAGCTAGCCTGGGTAGACAAAATATTTCTATTCTGTCACTCAGTTTTGTTAGTGGTTTTGGAAAATGCTTGGCACTAGATCAGGTTTTTCACTTGGAATTCTTTCCTTTTTTTTATTACATTATAAATCTATCCATTATTCTTGTTGTCAAAATTAGACAGAAGATACTAGAGGAAAATACATACTGTATTTTAGTAAGAGTCTTTTCTATGTGCATCCTTTCAGGTTATGGTTCCACAGTTTTTAATACTAGCTTCCTATGTGTTATATTGCCCGGTAGGATCCCAATCAGGTGGAGAGATATTACTCCTTTTTCGCTTGATTAGCCTAGGCACATAACAGGGACTTCCTGCTGATACTGTGTGCTCAGACTAACCTGTTTTAACATCTGAATTAGCAAATATTCTGTGAAAGCACACTAATTCTACACTACTGCATGTGACATTCTTACTCTGGACATGGCACCCCTCTTTTTGGGTTAATTGTGTCTTCAAACTATGTTTTCAAACTTCCTTTGCTCTTACGTTAGGAAGAGCAGGGCTTTTCTTAATTGGGTATCACAGAACAAAACGGAGTATTCACTTTTGCCTGAAACTTATTAGGAACACTTTTATTGGAAATTGAATTCATACTTTTTCTTTGAGTAGAGGAAAACAGAATGCTTACTGAAGAGAAGGAAATGAAACTTTCAAAACATTAGGATTATATATGATAGCTCAAATACTGTTCTACCTTAAGAATCTTGATGGTATCTCTCTAAAATTGACTGAAGCAACAAATCCCTTAAGTCTGGAGACAGATGTATGCTTACTGCAGTTTTGAGTGTCTGATGTTTTTTTATATGAAAACAAAACATGGTTTAGAAGTCAGACAAACAAGCATGCTTCAGGATAGAAGGTTGGAAAAAACAGTTTTAGGTTACCAATGAACTCTGTCAGAAATGAAATACTGATTCTATGCAGACCCACGAGAGTCACATTGTGCTCCTGACAATCATCATTAGCATCAAGTAAAACAAGTAGTTTGAATTTAAAATTAAAAATAAAAAAATTGCTGTGAGGGTGTTTGTGGAACACTGTAAAATATTACCCAAGGAGATTGTGAAGTCTCCATCCTTAAAGAGATTCAAAAGTCTACTAGATGCAGTTCTGACCAGCCTGCTCTAGGTGATTGGCTTGAGTAAGTTGTTGGCTGAGATTCAGCCTTCCAAAGTCAATCGTTCTGTGATTATTAACAGATCACGACCTTTTTTCTAGTTATACAGTTGAAAAGGAGTAGTAATTAAATGAGAAAAAGGAGGTTGACTGTGAAATCTGTCTTATTCCTTAGAACAGCTTGTCCAGATCAATTGTGTTTGTAACAATGTGGAAATCACAGTAACAGATGACACCTGAAACATTCATAAGCACAAATATTTCAAGGATTCTTTCCTCTTACAACATAACTGGACTACAAAAAATTGTTATTTATATAAATACAGGAGAGGAAAGATGAAAGGATTTATTGTAAATATGTATTTACTCTTGCGTGTTTTTTTTTAGAGAGGAGATAAATCAAGCTCCAGAGTTGATCTCTGATTATGGATTAAGATAGAGTAGTTTTAAACTGTTGTTTAAACGTATACTGTTTTTTAGATGATGAATTGTATGTGGTTTGTAGTATCTTTCTACGCAACATCTCCAAAATTCCTAGGCTTTGATGTTGTTTTATTTACTGCCTTCACAGTACTAAAAGAGTGCGCTTCTGTTTCTATTTTTAATAAAATATTTATGCAAATATTTTCTCACATGTGACTTCTACTGCATCCTAATGAGTTGCTCAAAATGATTGTGTAATGTGCAAGTTGTCTGGATGTATAGTCAAGCATAACTCCATAGGACTACATGAGTAGCAATGCCATTGTATAATAATCCTTCGTGACTGAAATCTACTTTTGGAAGTTGCTCGTAGAGTGTGCTGGAGTTTACAGTTAGGGACAAGAATTCTAACATTGCATAGAAATATTTGAGATATGCCGATACAGGTAAGAAGAGTATTTTTGGTTGAATAATTCAAATAAAAATGTTTTGTGCCTTCAGTATTTCATCTAGGCATTATCATGAAAAATCAGAGTGAAACTGTAACATTCTCAGGTTTTTAAAGCATGTGAAGTTATTGTTAGCATTTTGACTAGGTTTCAAATTACTTAAGTTTTTTGAAAGCCTTTAGTTTTGATTGACATCTCTTATTAGACAGTGTTAAAACTAAGTGAAATGTATGTTAGATTTTGGAGTTTTCATTTTGAACACAAACATGCATTTTAAATAAAAAAAAAAAAAATCTGAATGTATTTCCCTAGGTTATTGATCTGATATAATCCTGCCTTTAGAAACCAATCAGGAAAACTGAAATATTAGCTATTTACATAGCTATTAGATACTTGGAACATTGTGAGTCTTCTGGCAAATGCTACGATGAGCTAATTGATGATTTACAGGGAAATTATTCATGTTAAGCTTTCATTTGATTTATAATAACGGCATAAGAGATTACATTAGGATTGCTTCTAAACAATAGATAGATGCCATTCCTAGCATTGTGTGCAAACCTATTCAGCGTAATTAACAGGTGTGAATTGTTGTTTCCTGGGATAAGCCTCCCACTGTGAGGCCTTTTGTTGGCTGCAGGCTGCTTTCCTGCTGTATTACTGCTTCTAAATGAGCCAATCTCACTTTAATGTAGGTTTTTACATATGTTAATTCTCTGTACAATTCTTTATTTTTAAAGTAGTTGAGGCAATAACTGTGAATCTCTACAAAAAGACTATTTCTGCAAGCTTCAGATTACCTTGTATCACACCAACGTTTCTGTATGTCTCTCTACAGCAGTGTTTCATTCAAAAGCAACTGGCGTAGCAACTTGTAGGAGAATCAGTCTGACTCTTTAACTGTAAGATGAAAGCTTGTTATGTGGCTTGGAGAATCATAAATCTGTTCCAATGAGTTCTTTACCCAGAACTATATAAAATAAAGTACACGGAGTACAGAGAAGTCTATGGAGTTCTGTATCTGTAGGCGCAGCAAGCTCCAAAATGAATTTTTTAATTTTAGATTTCAAATTCTCATAAATGTTTGAAAATTTCAATTGTAGTTATCATCGTAAGAGAAGTCCTGAGTTGCATAAAGGCTTGGGATTCAGACAGTCTAATAAAAATTAGACAAATCAAAACCTGTTATTGCATCTTAGATGTGAAGTATGATTTCCCTATCAATAGATGTATCTAAAATCCATCTAAGGATTTCATTATGGAAACATTTTACCAAGAGGTCTATATTTTTTTTTTTACCTTGTGTTTGTTCTAACTTAAACTGAGGAATGGCAGGTTCAAAAATATAAAGTAGATGAACTGTGCTGTCTTTTACTCCATGTCTCTTGCACATAGTTAAGTTGCAGAATTGTTAAAAATCATTTTATATTTCATGATGACATCATAAGCAAAGGTGAATTGTCTTATTTATTGATTCTGCTTTTTTAACTAATTAGCCAAGATGACAATTGTACCTACTTATTGTAGAAATAAGTTCTTTACTATAGTTCCTGGTTTGTTTGCCTTCTGAAGTAACATGTCTGGGCAAGTCCAGAGTTAAATGCATATGAACAGAGAGGCGGTTTGATTTACAATATAGAATTGAAAATTTCAACTCAGGGCTGAGAAATAGGCCTCACTAGGAGACTGCGTGTAGCTTCAAACTTCTTTTAATGAAGCATTGAGACATACACTTATCCTTTTGTTTTCTGATACTGCATCATTTTTCTTATGACTTTTTTGCCACCTTAAAATACCTAGTGGCTTATCCAGTCTTCTAGGTAACTACACCATAATGATGTCTTATTCCCTGACATGTATGTTACTTAATTTATATTGGTTTGCAGTAAGAATGCCAAGAGATGTTTTGTTTTTCCCTTCTTTTTTTTATTAATCCATCCATCTACTTTAATCAGTAATCCTTATTCTTACACTTCTTACACTGAACCATTAATGTGAGCACAATCAAGACTTATTTTTTTAATCCTGGCTTTTTCATTCCAATCTTCTTTGGGAATGGCAAATGGATATTTCTTCCCCTTTCAGTAACATAGGTAACTACTAAAAACGGAAATATGAAAATAAGTCTCTTTTCTTGCAATGAGTAGGAAAGAAAAATTTAACTAGTAACTCTTCAGACAGAATAGTGGTGCTGCCAGATTTCTTTAAAAGAGGTTACCTTTGAGAAAGTTAAGGACTTTTATTTCTGTTAGTAATGATTCTATGTGGTAAGGATTACTGTTTCTTGCCTCTCAACCACTAACAATCACAAAGCTTAAAGGCCAATGAATAGGAAAGTGGCTGTTTTGTAAACACCAAGGATGTGGAATACTCACTCTCTTCGGCTGCAACTGCTTGCGAAATTTTTTTTAACAAAGCCACGCATTTTTAAACTGATCAGTTGAGTTGAAGCTTAAAACACTTAAGTCTGAAACCCTGAACACACTGGTTGGTTCTATGTACAAGCTTTACATGCAGGCTGTTGGTCATCTCTGGCAAAATTGCACAGCTAATGGTGGTGGCCAAGATGAAAAATACTGTCTTGTAGCTGAGAATATGCTCTATTATGCAGTGTTATTGTGCTCTTTGTGTCTGTTGTAGCTCCCATGGGAATAAATTGGAGATATTCACAGGTTGCTCCAATAGTAATTTTTATGCTATTCTCTCCTCCAGAAACACAGCCTCACCTCTCCATACTACTTGGGATACTTTTTATTTGTTTGAGTAGATGTTCCATCCACTTCTCCTCCATTATCATTATTTTCTCTCCAGTCAATTAACTTTAGTTGCTTGGATACCTTCTATGTATAAATACATCTATCATGCTTTGCCGTTTTGGCAAACTAATTTGTATTGCGTACACAGTTAAATGCTTACATAGTATATCTAAACTGTCACAGTGTTGTAAAATAGTTATTAGCAATATACACACTTGTTCAAAGCATACTAACAATACTAGTTACATACTACCGAAGTCACTTCTAATTTATAGCTGTCCCAAGTTTTAGCTGTTTTAGCCTTGGGTACATTCTTGATAAGTTTTCACTTTGTTAGGTATTTAGATGTCTAATATCCACTAATGTAATTTGTTAACATGCTGTTTCAGATTTTACAGCATGGCTTTGTATTGTCATGCGGTTCTTAAAACATATTTAAATAACTATCGCAGGATTCCTCTTGCTTAACTTTAGCTTATGTCAGTTCTCTTATTTTTAAATGACTATTCATTTAAAATTTATTCATACTTAATTTATAGTCAACAGAAAGAGAACCATTATTAAAAAAAGTAATCTGTTTTTAATATGGCTCAGGTATTTTTTATCACAAGCAAGTACCTCGTCAACTAAAAAAAAGTTTTCATTGAAAAAAAAATTAAATAAACTGTCCATAAAAAGGGATTTGTAAAGTTTTCTACCCTTTCCAGAGCAAACATGAGTATAGGCAAAATTAGACTACTTGTGCATCATTCTGTCATTTAACATATCCTAAGGTCTGGTTTTCATTTTCAAACTGAATAAATAACATACTCTCTTCTTGCAAGAAGCAGACGAATAATGCTGCTTTTTTTTTTTTAAATACCTGTAAAATGCATGGGTGATTAACCCTTACACTTGCTATAAACAGCTAGCTTAGTAAAAGAAGCTACTGTAGAACTGATTCAAATTTCATGATAGAGCGGATTGAAAGGGACTAATTTATTGTTGATTCTCCAGTGCAACTCTTGCTACACTAAAATGTTTTAAAATTTGTACAGAGATCTTTCTCACTAAATGAGTCATGAAATATTACTCAAATTACGTAGTGGGTTACAATGAGAGAGGTCTTACATCCCATTCCCTAGACAGAAGGAGTTTAAATAAATTAGCTATTTTATGTCAAGGTTGTAAGAAATATTACTCACTTGAAATACAAGCTAAGGAATATGAAGAAAAGGATAAAACTGTAGACAAGTTTTACCAGGAAACTTTGTCAGGAAAGAAGAAAAAAAGAATATATTACCATCCAATGCAGCCTACGACAGATTATTTTAGATGAAGAGGATGAATGTATTTATACTATTACTGCTTTTTGGAGCTTGAATAAGAAAAGACTCTAGGTCTTATTATGCTATAATGAAGTTCTGTAGCTCAGCTATTACATTAAAAAAGCTGAACAATTATGGGTTGCAGAGCATTTCATATTGCATTCAGTTATCAGAATATATTGAGAGAAAATAGGGTATCTAACTTTCACATTCTTAGAGGTATTGTAATACTTCAGTTACTTACCAATTTCTAGCTATGGATCTTTCAGATTGCAACACAAGTTCTTTTGCAGATGAGAGCAGGAGGGGTATTGTAGGTACTGTTTCAGCAGGGTTTTACAAACTGCCATTTTCTATTACACATCTTGTAGTTTCAAACAAGACAGAATTCTTCATTTCTTTGCAGCAGCTTGACATTTTCAGTTTTTCCTGTTTCACTTTTTACCGAACTGATGGCAAATTCACAATGCATGAGGGTCTCCGCTGAATCCGGTTCATGAATTGTACAGAACCTAGCAGGTACTTGATGAGTGAGTGGTGTGATTTCTTTTTTTTTTTGTTTTCCTCCCCCTGCTTTCCTGGGTGATAAGTACCTCCTTAAAATAGCAAGGTGTTAATTCTTGAGTCTGGTAGAAATTTTAACCATTTAGCTCATGTACTCATAGATACTTGTAGTATAAGCACTATGTACAGTTTGAAGAGCAAACAAATTGGAATAGTGGTGCACAAAAGCCTGAGGAGGTCAGGCAGAGGGCTCAGATGGCAATTATTAGGCAAGTAGGCCTTTAAGTGCACAGCACATACACAGTCAGCTTCACAGGACACTCGGATGTTGAAAAGAAGGGAGTTCAAAAAGCAAGGGTCAGCCTCTAAGAACATAGAAAAATACATGCACATAATACATGTACACAAGATCTTATATACGTGATCTTTCCTCCTAAGTTTTCATTCTGAAAGTCTCATGAAGATTTTTTTTGTTCATTTTTCCTTAAGCTACACTCTCATTTTTGCCTCTCTGAACTCTTAAAACTCAGGTAAGGATCAGATTATTTTAACCATCATATAAAATGGAAGTATTTAATGTTATTAAATAATTTCTGAAAAGTCTTTGGAATATAACAGTGACCCATGCATTACCTTAGGCCTGTGAAGTTACAAAGATCTCACAGATGTGCGAGGAGTGAAAACAATGGAATGTTGGCTGCAGTTTTATTGTCTTTTCTACTAATGTTTCAAATAGGGAGTTTTATTTTCTCATAAATATATCAGCTTCACAGCTGGGCTCAAGCAAGTTTACCATAAATTATTACTTGAACTAAGTCCTGTAATTTCTTCTTAGCTATTGTGTATTATCAAAAGTGTGTGTATATTTGTCTAATCTGTATACATTTCATGTACTTAAACAGATTTTAAGTGACTACTGGAATTGTTTGCCTTATGTCACCTTTCAGGGAAAAAACAAGTTGCAGTCAGGTGTGGTGTTTTTTTTTTTAATGCTGGTAATTGTTTGCTTGCTGTGATTTATTCACCTGAATAAATTAGGTAAGACTTTAGTCTTCAGTCACGTGATATGTAATAAGACCCTCTGGTTTACTGGCATTTCTTGATGCCTATGTAATTTGGTTTATATATACTGGAGTTACCACCATTGCAGTGCAACAAATTGCTGGAATAGTGGAGAAACCAGCTGCGCTTTAACTTCAGCTGTGAAGTTAGAGTTACAAAATTGCTTAATTAGCTCTCAAATTGAAATAGTTATTTAGGCTCTCTGCTAATTTAATTGTATGAATCAAAGTAAAGAGTTTCTTCTTACATTTAAATGTTGACAACTGAACAGATGAAAACATAAAATAACAAGTCCTCTGCTATTTAGTCATTAAGTAAATGTTCCTATTGATTTCATTTTATCATGTTAAAAAGTAAAAGAAAGGGAACAAAACACTTAATGAAAATCTTACATAGTAACTATGGCAACAAAACTTGAAATCATAGGAGTTTGAACAATCTTTTAAATATATAATTTTTAATTCTATTTGAGTCTCTCTACATATCAATTTTAATATAAAAAGATTATTCTCTCTACAGTACTCTATCCAATGTAATAAATTGAGATTTTACCATTTTAGTATATCTAATATTTGCATAATATGCAAATAATAATAAAAAAACACCTTACCATAACCTTCCAGTAACTGTTAGTTGTTATGCCTGCTTAGTGGTTTTAAGGTAAATCATTATGCTACTCGACAAGTTTTAGAAATGTATGCCTCACTTAAACCCCAAACCACAAACATACTACTTTTCTAAATTATTGTTTGTAAAATCCATACTACACCATGGTATGGAACTTGTCATATGCTGTGATCTAACTCCAGAAGGCAGCTCAGAACCACACAGTCAGTCGTTTGCTCTCTCCAGGAGGGATGGGGGAGAGAATCAGAAAGTTAAGTGTTAGAACACAGAGACTGATATAAAGACAGTTCACTAGGTAAAATAAAAGCTGGGCATACAAGTGGAGGTAAACAAGGAATTGAATTGCTACTTCCCCTCAGCTGTTGTATGTACATCCACTTTCAGGAGAGCAGGGCTCTTCATGTGTAACTTTTTCTTTTTTGGGAAAAAAATTATCATCACTCTGAACTTCTTTACCCCATCTTTATTGCTGAGCATGGTGCCTTGAGGTACAGAACATCCCTTTTGTTAGCCTGGGTCAGCTGTCCTGAATATGTTCTCTCCCATATCCTTTTGCATCTTGGTCTATTGCTAGCAGAGCTGCACAAAAAGGAAAGTCTTTGAGTCCATGTAAGCACCACTTTGCAGCAACTGAAACATAAGTGTGTTGTCACCATGGTTTTTGTTTAAAAAAAGAAATAAAGTCTGAATTTTACAAGCTTCTTTGAAGGAAATAACAACTTCTGTGAAAATGATGACAACTTAGTGGTACTGTTAAGGGTATGGAAAGCCGAGTGAACTTATTCTGTAGATGAGCTTTAGTCTGAGGATCTTTACTGAATTTAGGCCTAATTTTACTTCTCAGATTAGTTCTAGTTTTTGAACTACATAATCCACAATGCATCAGACAGAACTCCTGCTTGAAGATCAGAGAGCAGGTAGTCCTGTGAATATTTTTCTTGAAAATATGAATGGATTGCAGGATCTGATTCACTGTTAAGAGTAGGTACTTTGCCTATGGATACAGACCGCACGCTTTAGGTATAGGTTTCTGATAAATTGGGTATAGAGCAATTAAATGCGAGCAGAACAAAGTATTAAGCAATAAGTGATAATTTACTCTCGTTGTCATATTTTTAAGCATACTTTAAGAAAAATGTTGCAGTAATTTGGAAGTCCTCTTTTTTTTTGTGTGACATTTTATTCCAGTTTTGATCTGTAAACTTATTTTATATGGCTAATCTAGTTTAAAATTGTCCTTCTGCTCCATTTATCTCACAATGTTACATGATCTATATATCTCTTTTGCTATTCTCTCAGACTTTCTAATGGAAAAAGAATTAATCTTTTCAAATAGCAAATAATTTTATTAACTCAAGTTAAAATGCATTTGAGCTGAAGTTAAGCAAGAAGACTTTGACCTTCTTCATCAGAGAACAAGACACAGGTTGAAAAGGTCATTATGAAGTTATCACCTTTATGTTCTGTTCTGTGTATATTTTGAAAGTAAGAAAGACAAAACCTCTGCCAACATGATTCCATCAGAAAATCACTAAAAAGACTTTATCTTCTGCCTACACCTCTAAGAGAATTAATTCTTTCTTTACTGAAGAGGACTTGTTCTACTCAGTAATATTATCTTTGTCCCTAGGGTAGTCTCTGAATTTCAGAGCCTGACAGCTTCATCAAAGTTTTTAAATCACAATTTTTCTGTGTTTCAAAGCAAAAGACTTCAGCTAACCTCTAACTTGAATCAGATCACCATCAGTTCTCAGCCACTGAGTCCCAGTGCTGATGAAGTTTTCATGCTGTTCCTTTCACGTTGGTAGTTTATATTGACCTTAATCTCTAACCATAGTTGATAGAATAGATGTAGACGTTTGAGTCAGAAATGATCTCATAGGCTTTGGTGGGATAAAAATGACCTTTGTTCTGTTAAAGAACAGTACTTGGAGAGTGCATCATTGCAAATAATGTGTGAACACATAAAAGCAACAATAGACTCTTTCTAGGTGCATGTATGTAATGTTTAACCATGTGTATGATGGGAATCATTAATATGACTAAACATTTGTGTGAACTTTAGCTGCTTATGTTCAAACTACAGAGACAAAATATTAAAAGATTCTCATGTTATTCAGAATCATGGAAACTAGGCTCTCTTTTACCCTGTGGGTTTTTTGCCTTGTCAAGGTATGCTAAGAAAGATATGGTGTAATTTAAGAAATGTGTTCGGTTTTGTACAAAACTTTTTTTTATGAAGAACTTAATAGAGTTTAACAGGCTAATATAGACCAGCTAATTAAAGAGCTTAAAATTACAACCTCCTATTTTCCACCTATTTTAATTTTTTTACATTGGTATCTCTGGACAGTGAGTGCTAGCTTCTGTAAAATTAGTGTAAGTTTCTCTCATGACCATCTCAGAATTATAGAGGACCGGAAAATATGGAATAAAATTGGCAAGAACTCAATGGGATATATCATTTATACCAACAGTGGCTGTTCATAGGCTGAAGAAAGTTAACCAGATTAATTGAGCTGTGCATTATTAAGCTGGCCACAAGAAACAGTAAAAGAACAGAGAAATGGCCTTCTCTCTCATTATTACTTCTGCAAAACAAAAAAAAATAAATCTATTCTCCATAACTTGTACATGATAATATGTATAATGATACAAAATGCCAGTAGATAATAACATGAATGCTAACTCTATTTCTTTACTCTTCATCCTTTCAAAAAGATCTTAAACACCAATCCATCATCCAAATCACCTGGATTCTTTCTCTTTTATAGCACTAATTCAATATCATGGAATAAAGTAGTAGTTTAGTTATACTACTCATCTGCAAATACAAATTGCCTCATTAGTAACAGTGAAATACAGACAACTCAAATTTTGTACTCTATACCTGGTATTTTACAGTAAATAGAAATAGTTAACTTAAGATATAACTACTAATTTAAATTGCCTCTGTGGAAGTTTACATACTTCAGTAAGCTTGTGGAAGTTCATATGCTTTAAGTTACTGTTTATTAGACTACAGTTCATAATTTACCAAATTACCTTAATGGTAACTTAAGTTTTGGAACAGATGCAGAAGTGAGAGGATCATGCTACAGCCTTCCTATTCACAGTTCCTGCTGCTTCTTCTCTGAGTCCAGACTAGGAAGCTATGAGGAAGATGGCAGTATGTTTATAGTATCTGTCACACATATACAGATTGCTGAAATTGTCTGAGCTACTAGGTACAAATACGATGCAAAAGCAACAGAAGTCCTTTCTTGTAGCTAAGTAGAATTCCTCCCTGCAAAAAACATTGGAAGAATCAATGATGTCTTCTCTACTTCACTTTGATGAATGAGTTATCTGTTTTGTGAGGAGACCATTGTCAATACATCTATCTCAAATTGACAACTCTAATGATAAACAATGAAGAGGGAGCCCAGTATCTGTGGCTATATTTAGCTGTGTGTGTAGTTACAAAGGTTTTATTTACCAGCATGCTCTCAAAATTTTAAGCAGAAATTGCCTGGAGAACAGTGCAATTTTGTGATTGGACAAATTCAAGTTGATAGAGAAGCTTCCTTCAGTAAGGATTAAAATCTTTTCCACAAGTATACTAGGTTTTTGTTTATTTATTTTGATTATAGATAATATTCCCTTGGGTATGAGAGGCAAAGAAAAAGGAGCAACCTCATTGAGCTTACCATGGCACAGAAAAGAACTTTGAAGAAAGAG